>CAUYON010142414.1:0-25165 GCA_963573935.1 Arctocebus calabarensis
ATATAGTGATTAAGAAAATGCCATGAAGGCTATGTTTAACAGTTTGATGAAAATATTTCAGATTGTATATGAAGTCAGCACATTGTGCCCCATGATTGCACTAATGTACACATTTATGATGTAATAAAATTATAAAAAAAAAAGAATGGAAAAGCAAACATCCCATGTACTTGGTACTAATCTGAAACTAGTAGATCATCAACTATAGGCCCACATGAGAGAAAAACACATTTAAATTCAAGAAGGGGGAAGGGGGCTTGGTAAGTTCCCACCTATTGGGTACTATGTAGGAGTATATGGCACACTTCCTGGGTGAAAGACTCAACTATAACTCAGCCTTTGGACTTTATAAACACAAATGATATAGCCTAATCATATATACCCTCATATTAACTCAAAATTAAAAAAAAAATCTCAGCATGGTTTTGATACGCATTTCTCTGATGACTTGGGACAATGAGCATTTTTTATGTTTGTTGGTTGTTTATCTGTCTTCTTCAGAGACGGTTCTGTTCCTGTTTCTTGTAAATGGAATTCTTTGCTCTTGTTGATTAGTTTAGGTTTGCTATAGACTGTATTTACCAGCCCTTCATCAGATTAGTAGTTCCATTCTGAAGGTTGTCTACTTGCTTTAGTCATTGTACCCTTAACTGTTCAGGAGCTTTTTAGCTTGATCATGTCCCATTTATCAACTTTTGGTGTTACTATAATTGCCAAGGGAGTTTTCTTCATAAAATCTTTTCCCAGGCTGATATTGAGAAGAGTTTTTCCCATACTTTCTTCTTGCCTCAGCCTCCAGAGTAGCTGGGGCCACAGGTGTGCACCGCAGCGCCTGGCTATTTTTAGAGACGAGGTCTCCCTCTGGCTCAGGCTGGTCTTGAATCTGTGAGCTCAGGCAATCCAGCACCCTCAGCCTCCGAGAGTGCTAGGATTATAGGCATGAGCCACTGTGCCTGGCCCCATCTCTTAAATTTAAATAACCCCAGTAAGAATAGCCCAGATCACAAAGTCCTCAAGCTGCAGATACTGGCATGAGCGTGGATAGAAGGGAACACTTTTTCACTGTTGGTGGGATTACAAACTAATATAGTCTTTATGGAAAGACGTATGGAGAACCCTCGAAGAGCTAAAAGTAGACCTTCCATTTGATCTCTCAATCCTATTACTAGGTATGTACCCAGAAGAAATAGAAAACATTTTACCATAAAGACACTTGCACTGGAAAGTTTATTGCAGTTCAGTTCACAGTCACTAAGACATGGAATCAATCCAAGTGCCCATCAACATGTGAATAGGTTAAAAAACTGAATAGTACCATGGAATACTATTCAGCCATAAAAAGATGGAGACTTTGCATCTTTTGTATTTGCCTGAATGGAGTTGAAGAACATTCTCCTGAGTAAATTATCACAAAAATGGAAAAGCAAGTATCCGATGTATGCAATATGAATACGAAACCTATAGATAAACAACTACACCCCAACATGAAAGTAGAACACAATTAAATCCGAGTGGGAGGAGGGGAGAGAAGGGAAAGAGGATGGGGAGAAGGGAGGTGGATTGGTAGGCTCTTACCAGATCTTACCTAATGGGCACAGTGTAAAGGTATATGGCACACCCCCTGAGTGAAGGGCTTAACTACAACTTGAACTTTGCCTAACAAATGCAAACAATGTAACCTAATCATTTGTACCCTCACATTAATCTGAAATAAATAAATAAATAAAAATAAGAAAAATAGCAGGAACAAGAGTATGGCACTGAGTCCTCTTTGACCTCCTTAGCAGACTCAGGCTTCCCTTTCCTTGTCCTTACTTGAGCACCCATCACATTTTCTGTATGAGGCTACCTGCCTCATTCCCAGAAAGCAGGGACTCTGTCCCCTCATTTAAACATCTCTGGCATGTGGCAGAGCTTGCATATATCTGCTGAATGAATGAATGACAGATGACTTTGGTTGAGGAAGAACTTTGGTGGGGCGTCATGGACTATGATTTTAAATGTTCTTGATATGTCTCCTGCTTCCACAGCCCTCTTATGCTAGAATAAACAATGCTGCAAATTCTAAGTGAAAATACATCAATATTACTGCCTCATTTATTTATAATATAAATGATTTCTTTAGAGAGAAACAATGACATGTCTTTTTTTAGGTGTTGATTAGACAGCTCTCATCTGCTTTAGTTGTTCCAAATTAAATGTATGTATATATATATATATATATATATTTTTTTTTTTTTTTACTGTTTTGTGCTTAAATGAAATCACATGTGCCCTGCCACTCAGACTCACATCATGTCTCTTCCTATTTTGTATCGCAGCCTCTTTGGTAATATGTGCCTGGATAGAAGGCGGTCTTTGAAAACCTGGTATATCATTTCATGTTGTTCACATATATCAGAACATCACATTGTATCCCATAAATGTACATTATGATTTTACAATTAAAAATACTACCATTTTTTTAAGAAAATGAAACCTGGTGTAGTACTTAATAGTTAATGATTGTAATAAGTGTGTCAGGTCGAAAAGTTCTTATGTAGCTTCTGCTTGGGGAACGATCGTGATGACAATGTAGTTTTTTTAATATCTCTGGGATATACAACTGGGATAGCCAAAAAAGACCCACAGATAATATCTTCAACAAAACTAACTGACAAATATACCCAAGAAACCCAGATTTTGGGGGTCTGGTCCAAACCTTGACAGCAGCAGGGGCCCCTGCGGGTTTAGCAGCTACATGAGGTTAAGGGAGAGAAGGGATTATCTTAAGAGGCTCCGAACCTAGGAATTGCCAATGAACACTAACTTCCAAAGAAAAAGAATCTCACTTTGAGTGGAATACTCAGTGAGCAGATTTGCTAGGCCTGGGACATAGCTTTGCACTTTCCATTTTGCATGTGAGTCTAGAAAGGACCATGAGGGCCCACTAAGGCGCTACAGGAAGGTCACAGGGCATTACAACGATTTAAGCATGCAGGAACCACAGAAAGATCCACTAATATCTGCCAGTATCCCCATGGAAAAGAATTGAGACCCACTCTGGGAAAAAAAAAATATCTTATTGGGAGTGGAGTGCAGATTGAGCAGACCATAAACACTGATGGGAGAAAGAAAGAAGGTTCACGGGCATAGGTACAGAGGGGGCCAACTTCAGAGCTATACAGGTGGTTATCTGGGAAGGCCATGCTTTTTTTGGTTTGTTTGTTTGGTGTTTTCTTTTGCAGTTCTATGGGGCCGGCGCTCCACTCCTTTGAGCCACAGGCGCTGCCGGAAGGCCATGTTTTTTTAATACGCCTCCGTGAGACCGGTTACATAATTTGCAGTGCACCGTGCAAAATGAAAATCCAGGGCCCCTTGTTTAAAACACTATTAAAGATTTCATGACCACAACAGCAGAACATGAAACCCAGAGCAGGAAGGACCCTGCCCAGGCCACACACCTGCATAGCCAGCTCTGATTTGCAGTCAAAGCAAAGTGAGGGGTCTCCAGCCAGGAATCTAGGAAAGTAGCGTCAGTCTGTTGGGCTGCTGAAACTAAGTCCTATGGACTAAGTGACTTATAAACTACAGGAACTTATTTCTTACAATTCTGGAGGCTGGAGAGTCTTGAGATTAGCCATCATGGTTGGGTTCTGGGGAGGTTCCCCTTCCAGGTTGCCGATGGCTGAGTGCTTCTTTTATCTGATCCTCATACAGAGGGAAAAAAGAAAGAGAGCTCTCTGGGGTCTTTTTAGAAAAGCATTAACCCCATTCGCGAGGCCTCTACCCTCATGACCTAATCACCTTCCCAAAGTCTCACACCTCTTAATGCCATTACATAGGATGGTTAGATTAGTTTTCAACAGATGAATTTGGGAGAGATAAAAATACTCTATTACAGCAGCTCTGGTTTGCTCATTCTGTATTCAAGATACCTCCCTGTCCTAAAAGTACAGGAAAACCTACCTCATATAAACACGAATAGTAGAAAAAGATAACGATCGGACCCCTTACAAAGATATGACAAGTATCGAGAGACAATGAATCAAAGAACATATCAACAGATATGAAGGCATAGCAGAAAAATACGACCGAAAGGCAAATATGTTCATATAAATACAAATGTAATAATACAAAAATGAGGTAAAACACAATAAGAAAACTGTATAGCTATGACACAGCAGCAAAGATCAGAGAATGGCAAAGCTCTGAAATACTATGGCTAACCTTCGGGAGGATGTGGAAAGAGCTTTCAGGTCTGGGAGAGAATCAGCAAATAAAGAAAAAAAACATTTCAAAAACAAAGACTCAAAGTCACACGAGAGTGAATAGATCGCATGGAAAGGATAGTGAAGCAAACAAAGGATAGAAAGAGAAATTGAAACCAAATTTTTCTGTGAAAGAGCAAATTTCATAATCTCTCACCACTTGAAACTTACTTGACAACAAAAGCCACAATGTTTATTTTTCTCCTTTATTTGTTGAAGTTTGATTACACTTAACCAAAGAGGTTATAGTTAATTAATTTCTTAAAAATATACTTTCAAATAGATATCCCTGAAACCAATTTTGCATCCATATCCTTCCCAATTCATTTGATAATTTGAAAACATCAACGAAAACATTTTTAATCTGCTTTTCAAAGGGAACATCTGTGCGTTATTGTTTGTGACAGTGGCTTTGTTATAGCAAGTGAAACAGCTGTTGAGTCTTGATTACTTGTTGACAGGGACTCTAATGCAAAACATAGGTGACCGATAACGTATTCTCACTGGACTCAAATGAATAAGTCCAGTAGATGGGGGTCGACCTAAGCTAATATGCTGGAGTACAGCAGTATTTGGGTTCTTTTTTAATTTGAGATAGGGTCTCACTGTCTGTCGCTTAGGCTGGAGTGCAGTGGCACAATCACCACTCATTGCAGCGTGGAACTCCTGGGCTTAAGTGATCCTCTTGCCTCAGCCTCCTGGGTAGCCGGGGCTGCTGGGACTACAGCTGCACACCACCATGCCCAGTTAATTCTACTATTTTTTTTTTCTTTATTGAGACAGGAGTCTTAAGCTGCTGGACTCAAGCAATCCTTCCACCTTAGCCTCCTGAGTCTCTGGAAGCCACTGTGCCCAGCTCTGGATCTTTTTATTCTGAGCCACTCCTTATGGTGAGTCTATAGGGTGTCACAAAAAGTCACCCAGAAAGTCACCATACATTGGTGACCAAAGAGGTGACCAACACATAGAGAATATTTTGTAGATAAAGGTACATTTATCTATAATTTCCCATTTTCCCTATCAATGGAGACTTTATGGATGATGTGGAACTGGGACACTCTGTATATCTTTGGCCATTTGTTGTCTCTTACCCAACTTGGAAGAACATGGATTAAACTTTTTTAGCTGTGTTTTTACTCTGAATACTAGGTGTAGCCAATTTATTCTCATTCTTAGGTTAACTCTCTGCTAGAAATAAAGAAAACTGGTCTCAATAATCTAGATTATTTGAATAGCTGTTAATAGTATTTTTAAGTCTGCCTTTTTTTTTTTTTTGGTAGAGACAGGATTTCACTCTATTACCCAGGCTGGAACTCCTGGGCTTAAGTAATTCCCCTAACTCAGCGCCCCCCCCCTCCCCGCCCAAGTAGCCGGGATTACAGGCATGAGTCACCATGTCAGGCTAATTTTTTAATGTTTCGTAGAGACTGTGAGGTCTTGCTATATTGCCCAGGCTGGTCTCAAAATCCTGGCCTCAAGTGATTCTCCAACCTTACCCTCCCAAAGTGCTGGGATTATGAGCATGGGCCACTGCACTTGGCCAGTCTTTTCTTTTTAATACTGATTTTCAGTTCATTCAGTTATTAGAGGTAGTTGGATAGTATTCTCATTTGCAAAAGAATAGCTCTAGCACTACAGAGATAAATAGGTGAACAATTGGCTTCTAAAACCCCAGAAGATAATCTATTGACCATTTTAACTTTATTTCAGCTTAATTAGATAAATAAAGTAATGTATGTGAAAGTACCTAAAAGTGGTAGGCATGTGCTAAGAATTTAATAAAATCTGAATCTAAGTGTGGCTGACACTGCTAGTTATAAGCACAAAAACTATTCCCTTTTCTCTTCTTGATGGCAGAGAACTTCCCATCCTAGAGGTAGAAAATACCAACTTCTCACTTTCCTGTCTCCTTTGGAGTTAAGGGATAGTCTTGTGATCCAGTTCTGGCCAGTGAGAACAGAGGATGGGGGCTTGTGGGAAGACTTCTTCCCTAATTAAAAAAAATCCCTCATGAGTGTAGACATTGGTTTTATTCAGTTGGATATTATTGTGTTTTCATTCGATGCCTGGAACCATGGCAGCCATTTTGCAAACATGAGGGAACAACCGTAGGCACCCAGTGGATGCTCTGAAGAGGGAAGAGCAGAAAGATAAAGGAAGTCTTTGTCTTTGGTGCCAATGTGGCACGACTGGACCATCTTTGATGCTGCTTATCTCTGTATTTCTCATTATATAAAAAATGAGAAATATTCTTAATGTTGAAGTTATTTCAGTTGGGTATTTAGTTACATGCAGCCAAAAGCTTTAACACTAATACACTGAAAGAGGACTCTCATTCTCAAATAGCTGAATAGAACCCAAATCTAGTTTTCCCTTGATGTGCCCCATAAAATGTGTGACAATAAGCTGCCTTTGGAAAAAGTAGGTCCTTGCCAAAGCCTGAGTCCATTTCCATATTTGCAACTGCTTTTCCTCAAATTTTCTTCTATATCCATAAAGTGGAGATGGTTTCTGTTTTTCATCTCATTAAGTGTTTATGATGACTGGTAACCTAATTGATTTGTGGTTCCCAAATTAAAGACACTGGAAAAGGTTTTTTAAATGGTGGTTTTCCATATAATCTCTATCCAGGCTGTGCTATAATTTATGGATGTGCTAACAGAGTAGAGGACAAAGTGATCTGTAATTCACCAGCAGAGCCCTGAGAGCCTGCATAATGTACATTACTGCCCATCATCACACAAGTAATAACCATCAGACACATGGGTGGGCAAGGAGCAACTCCCTTGCTTCTGAACTGGTACCCTGCATTGGACCTGAGCCGTGTGCCCAACAGCCTTTGATGGTGACATCCTGAAGAGATCAGGGGCCCAAACCAGAGGAGAACAAATCAGCACAGTGCAGCCCAGATTTAAAAGCAATGAACAATTACAGGATATCAGATTAATATTTAATGAAGATGTAAATGATGAGAGTCAATACTGAATTGCTTGGTGAAATCTATTCCAGCAAGAGAAAGCAGCAGTGGTCTGCAGCAGGAGGGGGAACTGTCTTTCTTATTAAGCATTGTTCTTTAACTTCTCCCAGCGCTAGCTGAGGCCTGGGCTCAGATTCCCCAAACAGCTGACAGTTGCAGCGAGAGGGAAATCAATCTTATAATCCTTCTAGCCATTTTATTCCTAATTTCCCTCTCTGTACGCCCTTTCTCTTTTCAGACCTTGCGCTCAGAGACAAACTCCACGTAGGGTTTCTGACACCAGCCTTGCCTATAGCCAACATTCTGTCTGTCCCTCTGTCAGCTGGGTGTTCGCGCTGACGAGAGGGGCATGATGACTCCAAGGCAATTCATCACCTGTGCCACACGGGGAGAGCTGCTGAGCCCACTGATGTCAGAAGAAGCTGCCAATTCCTGAGTCGGAGGGGGGGGGGGTGGGTCTGAAGGTGCTGGTCCATGAAATAACACAGGGGAGAGGGAGAAGCTGCCAGGAAGCGGCAGAGAGAGCCCCGAGCGCTACAAGGTGTAAGTGCAGAATGATCGCTGGTCCTTGGGAACGCTTAGCTCCTGGGGGCTGAAAGCTGCCAGGGGGCCATGTGTATTGCTCTGTCTCCTCTGGGGCCACCACCCAGAAGAGGCGATAACAGGACTGGGAGCTGGAGGGGGAAAAAGGAGTTTCTGAGGAAAGCAGTTGCCGCAGCCAGCATCCCTGCCTCCCAACCCAGCTGAGGATGGAAAGATGAGGAATCAAGCCCACAGGCGTCTTTTTCCTTTCCCCGGGTTGGTCTAGGAAAGAGCGGTTTCTTTGTCTGCTGCTGGAGCAAGGGTGCCTAGCTTCTCCTGGCGCACCCGAACTGCTGCCTCACGTTGGGGACTTAAATCCACTCCTGGGGCAGCCAGGTCATGACAGGGAGCAGGGCCCAAGGCCCAGAGGATTGGGGTTGGCCGTCCGTCTCCATGGTGGAGTCCTCCCCTGGGCTAGCCCTCCGACCTCTCCTCAGCCCCGGCTAGCTGCTGCGTGAAGACTCCACAAAGGGGAACTGCACGGATGTGTGCGGCCAGGAGGGAAGGCCCCCTCTTCTCACACACCTCCCCCTGCTCCAGAATGCTCACTGGACGGTGAGGAGGGCGCCCCCGGACTCTTGTCATCACCTTTCCGAGCTGTTGCTGTGCTATCTGGTAGCTCAGCGGGTGGCTTCCTGTCTCAGCCTATTTCACTGGTGATGACTGATTCTAGGACATACTGGACTCCCGTGCCCACACTAATTTTTTTCTTTTTCGAAACAGGCCTGTGAAGGCTCAGGGGAGTCAACGCGTCCTAGAAGATGAGGTGTTTCCGCCTGCGATGTTAGAAGAGAGACTGCTCTAGGCGGTTCAGACAGAGGGGGGTTAGCACGGGCCCGCTGGCAGTATGGGTCCTAGAAGAGTGAGAAGTCGAAGAGGGGCGCACTTGGCAACACAGAGATGAGCCCCAGCAGGAAGTTGCTGCTCCCCTTAGGACTGCGGGATGTGGAGGAGGCAGTGCTACCAGGGACCCGAAGCCAGGGCCATATGGCAGGCGCCAGAGACGTGGCAAAGGCCGCCAGACCGTGGGAAGTGAGGCTACCAGGGTGGGGACTGTATGTGTCTATTGCTGCCTAACAAATGATTCCAAAACTCAGCTGCTGTAAACAACAAACTCAGGACTTGCAGTTTCTGTGGGTCAGGAATGTGGGGGGAGCTTAGCTGGTGGTTCCGGATCAGAGTTTCTCCTGACGCTGCAGTCAATGAAGCGGGACTGCACTAATCTTACGGTTCCACGGAGGGAGGATCTGCTTTCAGGGTCACTCACGTGGACCCTGGCAGAGGTCCCTGCGGTCTTGTTCGTTGCAGACATCAGTTCCTTGTCTTCTGGGCCTCTCCACGTTGCTGCTCAGAGTGTGGCAGCTTTTTTCTGCTGGGGGAAAGAGTATGCGAGAAAGCAGCAATACCGAAGTTACAGTCTTTTTGTAGACAAATGTCGCTGCCCAGCCAGGTTTACCTGCCCGTTGCCCAAGAGAATAGACGATGTCCAGAGACTTCTGCAGGGTTCACAGCAGAGAAAGGCTTTATTTCATAAAGCGTGAAGCAAGGAGATGGGAGAATTCGCTCAAATCCGCCTCCCTGAGAATTGGGGGAACAAGGCTTTTTTTTTTTTTTTTTTTTTGAGACAGTGTCTTGCTTTCTCTCCCTCCGTATAATGCCATGGCGTCGTAGCTCACAGCAACCTCAAACTCTTGGACTTAAGCGATCCTCTTGCCTCAGCCTCCCAAGTAGCTGGGACTACAGAGGCCTGTCACAATGCCTGGCTATTTTTAGAGATGGGGCTCTTGCTCTTGCTCAGGCTGGTCTCGAACCTGTTAGCTCAGGCAATCTATCCACCTTGGCGTCCCAGAATGCTGGGATTATAGGCGTGAGCCACTGAGCCCGGCCAGGAACAAGGTTTTTTAAGACAGTTTGCTGGGCAGAGGGTTAGACAATCAGGGTGTCCTAACTGGCTGGTTTCAGGGCAGAGCCGTCAGTCCTTTGCTAAGGCTGCTGTCTGGCTGGGTCAGGTACTATAATGCAGGACCTTGGGGAGAGGGTGTCTGAAACCATTTGAGTCAGTTCCTCCGTCTGGGTAGGCCTGTCGCTAGGAGGCAGGACCTGGGAGACATCCCTAAATTACCCCTGGGTTCCAGACAGGGGATGTTCTCATACAGACAATGATGCGTGACTCCAGGGTAAAGAAGCAAACAGAGGGAACGGTGATTGTTACCAAGCAAGCGAGGGGACAATGGCTGAGCAGCTCCTTATCTTAGCTAAGCCCTCATAGTTCTGTGCGCCTTACTCCAGTTCTCACCGGTATCCCTTCATCAATTTGTAATGGTGATTTCAATCCCAGTACTTCAGCCATTTTCAACTCTTTGGAAGAAAGCAGGGAGAGGGGACAACACAAGGCAATGATACCCAGAGGCAGGGTCTAAGGGCCCTCTTGGAGGCTGTCTGTCACAGGACTGGAGACATAGAGGTGGAGGCAGTTGCAGGTTTGGGGGACCTGAAGCTTTCACGATCTGGAAAATCCTTTTTAAGAAAGAGAACATAGGGGCGGCGCCTGTGGCTCATCGAGTAGGACTCCAGCCCCATATGCCGAAGGTGGCAGGTTCAAACCCGGCCTCGGCCAAACTGCAAAACAGAAAAATAGCCGGGAGTCGTGGCGGGCGCCTGTACTCCCAGCTACTCGGGAGGCTGAGGCAAAAGAGTCGCCTAAGCCCAGGAGTTGGAGGTTGCTGTGAGCTGTGTGATACCACGGCACTCTACTGAGGGTGATAAAATGAGACTCTGTCTCTACAGAAAAAAAAAAAAAATTGTTCTTTCTCTTTTCTCTCTCTGCCCCCCCTCTCTCTCCTCTCCCCTCTTTCTCTCTCTCTTTCTTTTCCCTCCTCCTTAATGCTGCTCTGCAGGGTCCCCCGCCAATAAAGACCTTTCCTATAAAAAAAAGAAAAAGAAAGAAAGAAAGAAAGAAAAAGAACATAAAATTACAAATACAGAATTACACAGAGGTCTATTAAACAAAATGAGGATTACCCAGATGGCAAACGTTATTGGGCAAAATGAAGAAAAATGACGTATAGCTATGTGTTCCAACACGGATGGACCTCAAAAAACATTCCGCTCAGCGAAGGAAACCAGTCACCACAGACCACATGCGATCACCGCACATATATGAAGTGTCCAGAATACTCGAATCCACGGAGATATGAAGTAGATGAGTGCTTACCAGGGCCTGGTGTTAGGAGTCAGGATTGATTGAAAACAGACACGAGGGAACTTTGGGGGGTGATGGAAATGCTCTAAAACCGGATGCTGGTGATGATTATGTAACTCGATACATTTATTAAACGTATCCATTGAACCGTACACTTACAATGGGTGAATTTTATGGCATGTAAATTATATTTCAATAAAAGCTGTTAAAAATTACACACACAGGGCACTGGACGGGGTCTGCAAGGGAGAGGCCCTGGAGCTTCAGCTTCATTAACTTTTCAGGAAATTTGTCTCCATGGAGGGGACATAGTTCTTGATGGAGTGCTTTGTGATAGAGGGAAGAGAGGCAAATGACAGGCTCATGGGCCGGACCCTGCTGTGGTGTCTTCTCACCCACGTGCCAAGACATCTTAGAACACCTTTGGGTGTGACAGATACCTTAAGAGGAACTCCAGAGAAGGCCCGTGTTTCCAAATGAAGGCCTAAGCTGCTGGTTATTTGTCTTCAAACATTGTAGGACTCTGAACTTGTCAGTTAGCTTGTCATTCATTGTCTGGTCACCTGAAGTCTCAAAATCATTTGTTCATGCATATGTATGTGTTGCGGGATGGAGAGTAGGCTTTGGAGTGGGTAAAGGAGAGGAATGAGGAAACAACTCATGGAAGGAGAATATGTGGGGGATGTAAAGTATTCTCTATTGAATGGTCAGTCCTGGCAGCTTTGATCATTCAACTCTTAGAAGCAATGAATGCCAACAGCAGGGCAGTGGGAATACTCCACTCGCGGGGCTGGCAGGAGGAGGCTGCACTGCTGGAGAAATTAAAAACAAAAAAACAAGTTGGACTCTTTTTTTTCTTATCAGCATGCCCAAGCAATTCAAAATAACATCAGCAATAATTTTGGATTAAGTTCAATTGCAGGGGTGACTGCAGAGTTTTGAATGACACACACGTAAGCTTCAAACTGGCTCATTCTTATCACTTCCCTTTTAAAGATGGGGTTTTCTGCAGCGAACATCATACAGAGAACCCCCCCAATATATAGTGAGCCGCTGATGTACACGGGCTGAGTTCATTTGTGTGGGTACAGAACAATTTGAACAGCTTCAGGCGCACTCTGCGCCCCCAGTTTCTGTGGTATTACATATTCCTGCATTTCAACAGCAGATTGGAAAACACAGTGAGGGGACAGTGACTAAAAAGAAACACAACTTGAGATGTTTCAATCTGTCATTCTGTGTGCACATTACGAATGGAATCATATATGTTCACTGGATTAGACACGTTTCTTCATGTGGACAAGGCCTCCTTGAAAAAAAAAACATGAATATAAATAAAAATTTGAGTTAATTTCTCTTTGGCATTGTAATATTTTTATTTTATTTTACTGGCAGGAAAGCTCAATAAAAGAAAAATTTCACTGTCTCTGTTTCTTTGGGGCTGTTACAATTGTTTTCTTTTTTTTTTTCATGATTATCACTGTAAAAGATTTGGTCACACAGAGGAGGGGAATATTAAAAGTGATCTGCTTTGGATGATCCATACATATGCTAGGTACACTATTACTTATAACCCCCTAAAAATGTTGTCTCTATGAATAAAAAGACAAAAGCTTGAAGAGGATAAAAAACTTGCTTAATATCGCTTAAGTCATAAGTTATAGACCAAGGATTCAAAAACAAAGATTGCATAGTAGATACATAGCACCTATGCTTTACATATACAGACTCATTTAATATTAACAACTATGTGAGTAAACAGTATAGCCATTTTACACTAAATTGAAGTTCAGTGAGGCTAAATGACTTGCCCAAGGTCCCACAACTAATATACATGGCTGAACAAGAACGTGAACCCTGGTAATATTATTGCTCTGGCTGCTACCTGCATAAACTTCACTGTGGGCTTCCTCATCAACCAAGATCTACTTCTAAGGACATGTTCGAGTCTCATCTTGGCAGTGGCTGAGCAACTTAGACCCACTTCCAGCTGCTCTGTCTCCTTCTACTCTCCTCTCCCACCTAGAAGGAAATCTCCCAGCTGGTGCATTTGGGAAATTGCTAAGGGCACAACTTGAAATGGGCTCTGAATTTAGCTCAGCTTTGTTGTTTACCAAAGACATTGAGAAGGGAAGAAAGGAAAAGGAGATTGCCTTTTTTGAAATAGGATTCATGTTTGTTATTCTAAGATATATTTAACTCTTGTAGACATTAATAAAATCTGAATAAAACCGCTCTTGCCACCACCGTGGGTAATACTGACCCACAACACTAGATGGCAAAGTGGTGCCATGTTACTATGTTATGAGCTGGATAAAGCTGGTGTTAAGTCTTCAGGGAAAAAAAAAAAATCCACTGGCCTATTTTTTTTTTAAGAAGAAATTCTAAATTTCTAAGGGAAAACAAAGTTCTACGCGAAATTAATATCTTACTTTTAAAAGTCATTGTTTAGAAATGCCCTATTTGGAGTTGCCCCAGTCTTTCAGGCTCTATCAAATAGGTAAATACATGTCTCTTTGCCTAATGGCTGGCTGGTCAAAAGCTACCCCCTAATTGATCAGATAAAAAGGGGAGGATAACAGAAGATAATGGAGATAGTATGAAATGTACTTTCAAAAGCTGCATGTTAACATAAATGTGACGTAAATGTGACAAATGTATATGGCACAGATGTCATCTGTCATGGCCTCTTCTATTTAAATAAACTGAGAAGCAAATAACAAATTGGACACACTGCTGTTCCTCATTTTATTTATTCAAAAATAAGCCCCTCTTATATACAAGGCAGTTGGAGGCAGCATAGAATGCAAAAAGAGTTCTACTCTGGCATTTAAGAAATCTGTGTTCTAGAGGGGGACAAAAGACAAATGCACCAGTACTGTCAACAGTGAGCTCCTGAATCATTCTTTCTCTTCAGCCTCGTGGTAGAGCTGCTGATTTCCCCCTCCATTTCCTTTTCCTGCAAGCCTTGGGACCACCCAGGATCCTTACTGTGGCAGGCAGCACACCAAGACCAGACCCCATGCAGCGGAGCTCCGGCTGAGTTTGTGTTGCTTTCTGAATTGTCTTGGAAAATCAAATCTAGCATAGTGCCTGCCTTTCAGAGGTGCCCAATAACTGTTAGTAGGAAGGAGGCAAGAATGACCGTGTACAGCCAATGAGTAGGACTAGAACTTTGCCATGGGCAATGAAGAGAGGGTGGAATTATGGGCACGGAACATTATCAGCAAGGCACAGAGGCAGAGAACGCTGTTCTGGCCAGGGGATCCTGCCATGGCTAGAGCAATGGCACTTAAAGGGTGAGGGTAGGCCCAGCAACATCAGCAACCCCAGGGATTTGTTAGAAATGCAAATTCTCAGGCTTCACTTCAGACCTAGGGAATGAGAAACTTGGAGGGGAGGAGACCTGGCCATCTGTGTTAACTAGCTCTCCACGTGATTCTGATGCCAAGTTCAAGGTCAGGACCACTGGATTAGAAAAGGCTTCTGCCAGGAAGGATTGATAAACAAGATGAGGTACACAGCGGTTAGACCTTGAATGGCCCTGTGCCAAGATCGTTTTTCCTGTTTTACCTTGTAGGGAATACAGGAGTCATTGAGGGTTTCTAAGCAGGGAAGTGAGCAGAACAGATCTTCACTTCAAATGCAGCGCTATGGTGCAGAGGAGGATATGGAAGGAGAGGTCACATCCTCCTTCAGGGAAATTCGATCTGCCCTTCTCCCTTCACCACAAAGCTCTAACCCAGATTCCCTTTTCTTCTTTATCTGTAGCCTTGTCTCCCGGTGATCTCACCCAAGCACTTGGTGTCGGTCACCTGCCTCTGCAGGTGACTACCAAACCTAGCTCTCCAGTTTGTATCTTTCACCAGATGACCGGTTGGACTTCCCGGATGACCAGCTGCCATCTCACACAAAGCACAGCCAAGCCTGAACCCACTATCCACAAACCAGAGTCTAGCATCCCACCCCTGACCAGTTTCTTGACTTCTATTAATGCCATTACTGCCTACATGGGCATTTAGGCCATAGCTGCTCTTGGGGTCCTCCCCAAAGCTTCCTGAAGCCCCAGACTCAATTAATAACTTCTTTTTCAGCATTCCAGGAGTCCTCAGCACATGCTTTTATTCCAACCCATTGACATGCATGTTGGTATTTTAAGGTGAACACCGTAAGGGAAAAAATAGGCCTCATTTGTATTTGCACACCGCACCCATTGGAGATAGGGTAGATGATAGATGTTTAGTGAACAAAGGAGTAAGTTCTGCCCCTTAATGCTGAGGGAGAAAAACAGAACAGAGAAGAGCAGAGATTCCTGCCATGCCAATGGGTAATGGGGACTGCATACCCCTCAGACGGTCCCTGGTAAAGCCCTGAAGCACGTACAGCCAGGTGGTATGAGGGAAAGATTAGTTATGAGGAAGTGGGATTAGCTTATAAGAAATTAACAGTGGGAGTGGGTATTGAAGCAGAGAAAGCAGGCATAGATTAATCTTTCTAGAAGACTGGGAAGATGGCAAGGCAGATGGATTAGTATTTCATAGAAGGAAGGTAAAGGGAATGATCTTTGAGGGGATGGAAGTATTTGATATTAAAGATAGCAGAAACATGAATATGCAGTTCAAGTACAAGAAAAAAAAATAGTGGGGTAGGAAAGACTGAGGGTGACACAGAAGGGTCCCCGGAGGGCTCAAAAATCACAGAGCAGCAGAGATGGAAACAATTATGGACACGGAAGAAGGGGCTGATCTAGGAGCAGAGGATTTGGCTCCAAGGCATCAATAGATGTGTTGCGTTTTCTGAGTATGTTATCTCCGAGACGAGTGAGGAGAAGGTGAATAAAGATACAAAGATGTTGGGGGCAGCACCTGTGGCTCAAAGGAGTAGGGCGCTGGCCCTATATGCCAGAGGTGGTGGGTTCAAATCCAGCCCCAGCCAAAAACTGCAAAAAAAAAAAAAAAGATAGAGATGTTGAGGTTGCAAGGAGAAAAAGCAAGTTCACGTGGCTGTCCGTGACATTGAACACAGGTAAATGGAGGTGGGAGGGAGTTGGAGGCCTTGGGGAGAGTGGAAAATGTTTACAACACACAGAATTTGATAGAGTAAGCAAGAGGTCCACCCTACACGCTTGCATGCTTTATTTTACCTGCCTCCAAAATATTTCAGGGCTGAGGAGGCCGGGCTACTTATCCCTCATATGGGGTAGTCATTCACGGATCATCGGCCCCACCCTCAAAGGTCACTTCCTTCATGATGGGGGTCAATTCCCCATCAAGAGCTGGGCAGAGTGGGCTGCAACAGCTGGATGGCAATCCCCTCCCAAAGATGCAGGTATTGGCCGCTGGAAATGTGATGCGCTTCAGATGTTAGGGCTGAGTACAAGTGGCATATGCTATACCCATTGTGACTCTGGCTTGATTTTGTTAAGTGATACTGGAAGGGTTTCATGGGATCTGGAATTCCCCTTCACATAACCGAAAGAAACAACGGAGCAAAAGCAGTTGGAAAGACCTGACATATCTCAGTTTACCGTGGCAGGTTTGTCCACGCTGGGCCTATTGCTTGTATTGTCTTTGCTCCTTCTCCGACCCGTTGAAAGCCTTCTCATCTTCAAGTCCCAGGTCAAAAATCAGTTTTTTTCTGCAATTTTCCTTGACCACCTCCCTCACCCTTCCCCAGACATAGCTGTGCTCAAAAATGGAGACCATTTGTGTAGTGCCTTACAGCTTAAAAGCAATTACACACACCTTCTCTTATGCACATTATGTTAATTAGCCAGTCTCTATTCTGGAGTTATGCAGCACTCTGCTCATTACAGGAATTCAACACTTTATCAGTTCATATTCCAAAAGAACCCAACAGAACCCTAGATGTTCATTTTGTCTACCAGACAGTGAATTTATTAAAAGCCAGGGTCACATTCAACTCACTTTTGTAACCCTTGTACCTAGTATAGCATCCAGTCCATATTAAAAATGTAAAGGCATGAATTGAATGAAATGAATGAATCTCTATTTTAAATACATGCTTACCGCAAGCTCAGTTCTTCAAGACCCAGTTCAAGGACAATTTGTTCTTATCCCCTATTAATAGTTTCTTCTCCAGATTAAATAAACCGAGTTCCTTCTACCTTTTTCCTGAGAAAATGTACTTTCATTCTTGTTTCAAAGTGGTTTTGTTCTGACTTCTCAAAATCATTTTTACCTCATTGAAGTTATGGGTTCAGAAATGGCCCCAGTGAATCATCAATGCTTCATTATTCCCGGTTTGGCACAGATGTGGGGTTGGCTTTGGATGTCTTTTCCTGCTAGTTACTTAAAAATATATTAATAGGCACAGGGAGGTTTTTGCCCCTACTTTCAGTTAGAATTCCACTTCACTGCTAAGCAGTGAGGGCTTCTGTCTTGAAAGGCATAGTAGAAGATTGTCTTTTTTCTTGTAATCAACCAGAGTAAATTCTAAATATGTGTTTTTGCCTTTAAGTACATCCCCATGATTTTGATCTGTAGCTAACTCAGAACCCTCTGCTTACCCCGTGGTATCCATGTGGGAAATAAAACAGAATGACCTCATGAAGTCTAAAACTATGAGGACAGGTTGCTCTAATCCCAACTTCACCTACATTTTCCTGGAGTTTGTAGGAGTCCCAGCGAGAAGAATGTGGCAAAAGCCATGTTTTAACACTGCAAGTCCCATTACACTGCTGGCTGCTGTGTTCTGCAAGCCATTCCTAGCTCCACTTCTAAATGGAGCTACTCATGAGGATAAGTGCATGCCTTAAAAGTATAGATTTTTCTGGGCCTCACTCCCTTCAGTTGGCCTGAGGTTGGGCCAGAGAACACACATACACACACGTTTACATACACGCCCATATGTATTTTAAATGCCTCCGATTGGACTCTCAGAAGCAGCCCCCGAGACACAAGAATGCAACAGCAAGGAGTTTCTTTGGGAGGTAAGGCCAGGAAGCACTGATAGTGAAGAAGGGGAAAAGCCAAGAAGGCATGTGTTATTGATCAGGTTACCACTGTGGGAAACCACAGCTCAGTCCCACTGGGAACTTGTGAGGATAATTATAGAACACATCTTGGAAATATTTCACCCAAGCTACAGATAAGCTTGGATATTTGTCAACTTTCATCCTTGATTCCCTGGCCTCGCCAGCTTGAGATACTGGTGAACCAAGAAAGCTCTCGCAATCAGAGAAAGTCCAAAGGCAAAAAGTAGCAGGTGTATTCAAGTGAAGGCAACCTGGTTGGCTTGCACAAGGGATGGTGAATGACCAGGAGATATGGATGAGGCGCTAACAGTGTCTGCTACAACAAGCATCCCTGGTGTTTTGGGAGATAGCCAAGGCTTTATGGTAGACCACATTTGGGCTTGTTAGGATTTAATGCAAAAAAACCAATAATTTGATTTTTTCATGATCTTGCTGATCAAACTCCCTCCTTGGGCAATAATCATCAACAAAGGTGACAGCTCCAACCTTTTACACTGAAATGAATTTCAATCCACTCTGAAATTTTGGCTACAACATTTATTACTAAACAACTGGTGTGAATAATGCATAGCTGCCTAGAAATGACTTGGAGTAGAAGAAAAGAAAAAAAAAAAAAACACGGGCTATTGTCTAATGCAAAAAAAAGGATGGAGAGAAGAATTGTAGTTCACATACAGGTGTCTCAATTTTCTCAGTAGCTATGAAGTCAAGGACATTGACATTTTCTTTGCATTGGGACTTCCTGAGATGCCTTCCAGCTGCAGCATTGGGACCTTAATAAACGAGCCATATTATGTTTATACTTTACTGTTTAAGTAATGCTATTTCACTCTGTGTAAAGCCACTTAAAATACCAGTGGAAACACATGCATGGACCATGAAACAACTTTAAATGGATAATCAATTTTTATCACATATTGAGGGTTAGACTGGTATATCTGAGTGAATTATGAAAGTCTGTATGTGCTCCGGCTAGGAGTGTTTGCATACCAAATCTTTGTCTTTGTTACAGAACCAATCTATTGTAAGGGAGTCTCCAACATCTAACACTGAAAGAGTTTTTCGGAACTTTGAAATTGATAAATGTAACCCAAAACATTTATGGCCGTATAACATTTTGAGATAAAACAATTATTTTAAAAACATAAAAAACATAGTGTTTTTTACTTGGGCTTAGATGTGAAGGACTTAATTCTTTTTTATGATAATTTTCCCTAAAATAGAAGTGATATGATGAACATCTAAGACACCAAGGTGCTATGGCCAGGGTGAACATGAGGCTACTGATGAAATTCTAGCATGTATAGTGCACCCTTAAATTTGCAGAGCATGGTTTCAGAACAAACATGCAAACCTTGTTTATGCAGTTACTAGTAAACACATGGAACTCATTATACGCAGAAAGCTGGGCAAGATGAGAAAGTAGATGTGGTCAAGGCAAATTTGGATGAATTCATGGATAACAGAACCGTAACAGTTGACTAAGGGGAAATTAGGCCCGTTCAGGTTACATTCCTAACCTCTGAGGATAATGTCATGGGTACAAATTGCTACACTCTTACAAAACATTGTTATCACCTTTGGAGAGAGCACAAGATTAGTGGACCACTGACATGTGTGACGTTTTTTATATTCACTACAGGAAAACATCATAAAACCTGAATATTTTTAACCAGGAATACCCTACTAGCTCTTTGATCTCTCATCTTTCTTGAAGCACTTGCCACTCCTTTTCTGGTCCCCCCAAATGAATAGGGGTACAGAAGGTGTCCTGTCACCATTACCTTCCCTATACACTTTACAAAGTGCACACCAATTGCGAACTAAGACTTCTGAAAACTCCTTCCAAAAGCAATATTATCCTCCATTTGTACAGGAAGACTCAGAATTGTAGGGTAGTAGGTCAACGCCTCATCCAAATATTAATTCATTAATTCTCAGCACATTTGACCATGTTTCAAGCACTGAAATAGGTTCAGGATCAGTGCTCCTGCCAACATCTCCAAATCACCAGTTGATTTCACTTTTGAAACCCGGAATTATGTAAAGTTTGACTAAGTGACAAGTCAAGTAAGATGATTTATTTCAATCAACCCTCCCCATCTGATGTTTGACCACTCAACGTGTTCACGCACTCAGGCACAACCACAGGGGCTACACATATTCCTTAAATCTGAACCTTCACATCGTGACAGGTTAATATCAAGAGTTCTGATGCTATCAGATATGATTTAGTACATATGACAGTTTTGAAGTCTATTAATTGATTTCATTGAATTGTAGATTTTTTTTAACCGTAGTCTGACCCATGTGCTAAAATAAATAAATGGATGTGTTAATGTAAAACACTCTTACATGAGAAAGAACACTCTGGTTTGGTTTATGCCATCATTGGCACAAATCTTTTCTAACCTATGTTATTTTACAAAATGTTCATAACTCTCTGAAAATTCATTTCTATTACCTCTGCCGCCCTTTGTGTTTTGCAGGGAAAGTAGAAGAAGAAAGAGGAGAGGGAGAAAGAAGAGGAGGAAGGGGTCAGGTGGCTCACACCCATAATCCTAGTACTTTGGGAGGTCAAAGCAGGTGGATGGCCAGAGCTCAGGAGTTCAAGGCCAGGCTGAGCAAGACTGGGACGCTGTCTCTAAAAATAGCCAGGCATTGTGGCAGATGCCTGTAGTCCCAGCCACTTGGGAGGCTGAGGCAAAAGGATCATTTGAGCCCAAGAATTTCAGGTTGCTGTGAGCTATGATGCCATGGCACTGTACGGAAGATGACAAAGTGAGATTCTGTCTTTAAAAACAAAAAAAACAAACAAAAAAAAAAAGAAGAAGAAGAAGAAGAAAAGGAAGGGAGAGATAAGAAGAAATTTAAAGAGACTGAGTTTATATCAAATAGAAAATGATTTTCACATAATAATCAATAAATGATTTAGGTCAAGCCTCCATTTTTAGTAATAAATATATCAAACTCATTTAAAAAGTAAATGAAGACATTATTCATTTAACTGATATTAGATTCATTTATAGAGTTTGGTTCTAGAGAAAATAACTGAAACTTTCCACTTTCAGAAGCTGCTGTTGGATGCTGGACTTTGGGATATACTATAAGGACTCTGGTTAAATCAAAGAATTTGTTGAGGACAAAAATAATGCATGAAAAGTATTTTAAAAATTAAATGAAAATAATTCATTTCTGCTTAGTAAATGTCATTTAAAAAGGAGCAAAATTGTATTTTCACTTACTTTCAGTAAAATCTGAACCACTTAGCTTTGATGCACAATTGGCATAAAAATATCAGAAACAAGCAAAGGATTGAAGAAAAAAATATTTAAACATGATTGCTGTAAAAAACTCTAAAATTCTAAGGATTCTTATATTTCTGCATAAGTTCCTTAAACTCTCGGTCTAATTTACTAAGGTAACTCAATGGTAAATAAAAGCAAATTAAAAACTTCATATGTTTGTTTAGAAGGGCTTTTAAGTACCTTAATGTCTTATGTATCAAGCACTTTATGAGAATAGTTGAAGGACGGTTACAAAAGATGCTATAAACCATTTTTAAGTTGTGATTAAATTGGGAAGCAAAAAAAATAAAACAATCAGAAAATTATAAAACAGCACATTAATAAGGAAAACAATCCAATTTAGCATAATTTGTATACACAAATGCTGAAAGAACAGATAAAAATGTTTCAGATTAGAAAAATAATTTACATACAACATATAAAAAAGATGCAGTGTCTATACTTATACATACACACAAGCACACACATACATATCATTAGACATTCCTGGTGCTTCCAGATTATACTAGCAACCAGGCTTTTCCCTAATTAGCACCATATCCATTGCGATTTTGATGTTTGAATTGTCCAGTCGGAGTTTGATAGTGACATTCAGCGGTATTCATCAAATTCTAAATTAAGAGAAAATAACAGATGATTTTCCTAATGGGGAAATTCCTATATACTTCTAAAATGAACTTTGGCTTTTGCCTAATTCACATAAAGTTCCTCACATATTTGTTTCCAATTATGCCACGTGGGGCAAAAAATAGGCAATAGTGCTATATTTTATTCTAATGTTCTTCTTCCTCATGTATCTAAATTCTGACACATCTATAACACTCATTTGATGAATAATAACATTTTGGTGCTCTAGGTAATACATATGTTTTGAATTTGTCACAAAGAACTGTATTTCCTCCACTGATTTATGTACCACCTGGACAAAATTATTTTTATTATACTTTATTTATTTTCTTCGGTATCCACAACTGAAAAATACTTGTAAACTGCCAATGACATGAAAACAATGATTAAAAAAGAAAAAGAACAGTCTTGAGATTCAAAATCAAAAGTCCACATTTCTTCAGAGAACCCCAATGAAAAATGCAGATGCCACACATTTATTTATTTGTTTATTGATTTATTTTTATTTCAGGTTAATAAATCTGTATCTGTGAGGGTACAGATAATTAGGTTACATTGTTTCTATCTATTAGATAGACTTGCAGTTGAGCCCTTCACCCAGGAGGTGTGCCATATACATGACATTGTACCCATTAAGTGAGGGCTTGCCAACTCCCCACCCTCCTCTCTGTCATCTTCCCCTTTTCCCCCACTTGAATTAAATTGTTTTTCTCTTATGTGGGTGAGCTACAACACTTTTAAACTAGCAAATTTGAAATGAAACCAAACAACAGCCTATCTTTTTGCTGTGTTTCCTTATGGACAAGGACAGAAAATTCACAGAGGGTTCCAAAGTTTTCCAAAACAGAGACAATCATTTGGGTTTAGAGTTTGCATAAGGGACTTATAAAGAAACTATTCAAACCATAAAAAATGATCATGACATAATAATGGAGAATGTTAATGATATTTTCTAATCACATGACTTCATTTCCTGAATTATGCTTTGTCTAAGACCTGAGAAAAAGCACAGAGAACCTTCTCTTATTTCTAAGTTAAAAGTATTTCTTCACAGATCATTGTACGGTGTATTGTTTTGATGACTTCTATTGAATTTTCTTGATCATTTTTTAACCAACAAAATTGCAACATGTTAAAGCCAGCAATTCACAGGATGTTTGGGAAACATGTCAAATGTTTGAGGCCATTTGCCTAATGAATATAACATGGACTCATTTCATTTCTCCTTTCCTGGAATTGCTTTGAGTTTCAAACATTTGTTAGCTATTAACTATACTTTGCATCTAATACTTCATATGTGTATAATGCATTTTAGAGTCCACATGTAAAAGTAACTTATTTGTGATCCTATTCTTATCCTGATGGTCCTGCCCAATAAACCTCTCCCCCTTCCCACATTTGAACTGTTAATTCTGACTTGAGCTAAACAGATCAGCAGGATCCTTCATGCAAAGATACTTTATGGGCCTTTCAATGTCACCCAAGCAAAGTTTTCATGAATCTTCTCTGAATGGTTCATTTTTTATTTGTTGTTGTTGTTGTTTTCTGTTTAGCTTTAAGTCCTACCTACATCTACATTTGCTTTACTATAAACTTGCCTTTAAAATCTGGTGACACAATTTATTTTCAAGTGATTCTGTGAAATCAACCAAAATAGAGATGTTCATTTGCTAATGAACTGGTTCATAAGTAGGGGCCATAACACACACACATACACACACACGTACACATTCACAATGTAGGTATTTCTTGACTCAGGAGTGATTAATTTACAAATGTCCTTATGCATACAAATAGCTGACCAGTGATGGCACCAGTTGCTTTGTAAGTTGCCTTAAGAGACTTCTGTAATGCTCACTTTCATTCTGTTCTCAGAGTGATTTGCAGACTTTGGGGAGAGGAGAGTGAGATGTTCTGAATTGCACCAAATAACATATATTTTTTGTAAGTTGTAGATTTACAACATAATTTGAAAATATACATACCCCGCCCAGCCACCCACACTGATACGCATGCTCATAGGGTCACGGCTCTCTGTGTGATCTCTATAAATACTCACATGCAGAGAAAATGTTTTCATATGCATTATGAATTATCCAGTAACTTCCAGAGCCTTCCAGATACATTCTACAAAATAGATTTGGGTCCCTCTCACAAGATCAGCTGCATAGAGTGACCTGTGCAACTTACTTGGGAGCTGCAGGCCAGTTTCCAGAATGGCATAACCCAACTCTACATAATATCCAGTAAACTCTGCTGGATGGGTTGAGTCATTCCTCGGTCCTTATAACACTGACCTATTTTCAGTGAGCAAGCCAAATGGATAATCCTCATTCCATCATTGAAGAAACAATTAATTTGACATTTTTTGAGTGCTTACTGTGCTCAACACTGTGTTGTTTATGGACAAAAAAGAACACAAAGGCACACACACACAGATACACACTAGTTGCTATCAGGGAATCCCAGATGGAAATGAGAATTCAGAGGCAGGAGATATTACCTTTGAGGAATTCCAGGACAATGTTATGAAGGAAGTCTTGGTTTAGCTTTGCCTTAAAAGATGGGTGTGAATTCAGCAGGTGGGAACAGGAGTGGGAGAAAGGGGTAGATGTCTTGACATGGAAGTGGGAAAAGTACAAAGTCACAGAAGAAAAGAGGATATGACCCGTGGATAGTGTACATCATGGAGAGAAGAAGGAGCCAGATAAGATCAGTAGCTGGGAGCAGATAAAGGGAGCTCTAATTAATAGAATGAGGAATTGGGGGGGGGCAATAGAAACACATAGAAGGTTTTTGTTTGTTTTTTTATAATTTTATTAAATCATAATTGTGTACATTAGTGCAATCGGGGGCACAATGTGCTGACTTCATATACAAACTGAAATATTTTGGTTGAACTGTTAAAAATAGCCTTCATGGCATTCTCCTAATCACTATATGAACACATTGATATTCTACATTTAATAAGTTTCACCAGTACCCTTCTAAGATGCACCGTAGGTGTGATCCCACCAATTACCCTCCCTCCACCCATCCTCCCCCCTCCCCTTCCCTCCCTTGCCCTTTTCCCTGTATTCTTGTGCTATAATTGGGTTTTAGCCTTCATATGAAAGCTATAAACTAGCTTCATATTAGGGCTGAGTACATTGGATACTTTTTCTTCCATTCTTGAGATACTTTGCTAAGAAGAATATGTTCCAGCTCCATCCATGTAAACAC
>CAUYON010142415.1:0-10052 GCA_963573935.1 Arctocebus calabarensis
TGGGTAGAGTGCCGTGGCGTCACACTGCTCACAGCAACCTCCAGCTCTTGGGCTTAAGCGATTCTCTTGCCTCAACCTCCCTAGTAGCTGGGACTACAGGCACCCGCCACAGCGCCCGGCTATTTTTTTGTTTTGCAGTTCGGCCGAGGCCGGGCTTGAACCCGCTACCTTTGGTATATGGGGCCGGCGCCCTAATCGCTGAGCCACAGGAGCCGCCCTAGCATTTTTTTTATAACACCTTTTATTTTTATTTTTTTATTTTTATTTTTTTGTAGAGACAGAGTCTCACTTTATCGCCCTCGGTAGAGTGCCGTGGTGTCACACAGCTCACAGCAACCTCCAACTCCTGGGTTTAGGCGATTCTCTTGCCTTAGCCTCCCAAGTAGCTGGGACTATAGGCGCCTGACACAACGCCCGGCTATTTTGGTTGGTTTGTTTTGCAGTTTGGCCAAGGCTGGGTTTGAACTTGCCACCTTCAGCATATGGGGCCGGCGCCCTATTCGTTGAGCCAGAGGCACCGCCCTGACACCTTTATTGAGATAAAAACACTTCACTCATTTAAACCGTACAATTTAATGGTACCATGTATTTAGAATATTCATAGAATCGTCCAACCATCACCATAGCCAACTTTAGAAAATCTTTATCATGTCAAAAAATAAATAAATAAATCACTGTAGTTTTTAATTATTACCTCCCTCACTCTCCCTTCCCCGCCCCTCTTCCCCCAGGTCCTTCGCAACCACCCATCTACTTTCTGCCTCTGTGGATTTGCCTGTTCTGGAAATTTTACATAAATGGAATCATGTAATATGTGGCCTTTTGTGACTGACTTCTTTCATTACTTAACATAGTATTTTTTTAAGGTTCATCCCTGTGGAAGCAATATATATTGGTATTTCTTTCCTTCTTAAGGCCCAATAATACTCCATTGTATAGATAAACCACATAGTGTGAATTCATCCATCAGTTGATGTGTGTTCGGGTCATCTCTGTCTTTCGGATGTTCTGAATAATGTGGCTGTGAACATTCAGTGCCGGTTTCTGTGCGGCCAAATGTCTTCGTTTCTCTTGGGTATATACCTAAGAGCTGGGTCAAATGGTATTTTTAGGTTTATAGTTTTGAGGAACTGCCAAACTGTTTTCCACAAGTGGTGTAGGAAGACTGATTTCTCCACATCCTCTTTAGCACTTGTTATAGTCTGATTTTTTGATTATAAGCATAATCAAAGTGCTTGGAATGACTCAGAGTGACAGGGTATCATTGTGGTTTTGACTTACATTTCCCTAATGACTGATGATTTTGAGCATCTTTTTAGGTACTTATTGGTCACTTGTTTATTTTCTTAGGAGAAATGTCAATTCAGATCACTTGCCCATTATTTAAATTGAGGGTTTTTTAAATTATTGAGTTGTAAGAATTCTTTATATATTTTAGAAAGAAGTTCCTTATCAAGTCTATGATTTGCAAATATTCTCTCCCATACTGTGGGTTGTCTTTTTACTTTCTTTCTTTTTTTTTTGAGACAGAGCCTCAAGCTGTCACCCTGGATAGAGTGCTGTGGCATCACAGCTCAGCTCCCAGCAACCTCCAATTCCTGGGCTCAAGCGAATCTCTTGCCTCCGCCTCCCAAGTAGCTGAGACCACAGGTGCCCACCACAACGCCTGGCCATTTTTTGGTTGCAGCCATCATTGTTGTTTGGGGGCCCGGGCTGGATTCAAACCCACCAGCTCAAGGGTATGTGGCTGGCGCCTTAGCTGGTTGAGCCACAGGCGCCAAGCCGTCTTTTTACTTTCTTGATGGTATCCTTTGAAGCACAAAAGTTTTGTGCTTGTTTGTTTTGTGTTTTTGTCAAGACATGGTCTTACTCACTATGTTGCCCAGGCTGGTCACCTCAGCCTCCCAAGAAGCTGGGATTGCAGATACCTGCCACAATGCCCAGCTAGTTTTTTTTTGTTTGTTTGGATTTTTCTTTTTTCTTTCTTTCTTTTTTTTTTTTTTTAGATACAGGGTCTTGCTCTTGCTCAGGCTGCCTTTTTTAGGCTGGTTTCAAACTCCTGGGCTCAGGCAATCCACCAACATCAGCCTCCCAGAGTGCTAGAATTACAGGCACGAGCACAAAAGTTTTCAATGTTGCTGAAACTTAATTTATCTTTGTTATTCTGTATGCTTTTGGTGTCATATCTAAGAATCCATTGCCAAATCCAAGGTCACAAAGACTTACCCCTATTTTTTCCTCTAAAAGTTTTCTAATATAATCACTTACATTTATTTCTGATTTTTTTTAAGTTAATTTTTGCATATGGTATGACATAAGGTTTTAATTTCATTCTTTTGCAAGTGACTATCCAAGGATTATTTTTCTCAAAGCCCATTTGGGTATTACAAGAAAAAGCTTCATGGAATACAACTTTGTATATTTTTAAGGGATGTGGTTGATAATAGTGTCCACTACATCACAAAAGTATCCTTTATGAAGATCCGCAAAAGTAATTTTTCTTGGGCCTTGGTTCCAGAAAACTTCACTTTATAGATATAGTGAATTTGTCACACAGTGGACACTTTTTCTTTGGCAGCTAAGCTCAGACTCAAGTGTGCTGTGCATCTCTATAAATACCTTATACTTAAGATGAGCATTTTGTGTATAGTATTGACTCTGATTTCACCTTGTTTTCATACCTTTATAGTCCCCTGTTTTTGTTATGTTTTATTTTTGTTCTGTTGCAGCATTTGTACCACTGGAGCCACCCAAATCACTTTTGATTACAAAATGAGGTAGAAATAAGTAAACAAAAGCTTGCAAAGCACTTTGGTATTTTGGGGGGGGGTATTGATTGAATTTTGTCTCCTAGCGTGGTTCCTAATCAATATGTCTAAATTCCATACTAGAATTCTGATGGACAAATAAAAATCTCATTCACCCCTAGGCGAATTTCTTAAAGACTATGTAAGATGTATCTATTAAATGATTGATTGGGTAAGAGAGGAAGGGAATGAATGAGGAATTTAGTGAATGAGTGAATAGCTGAACAAAGAGTTAGAAGAACAGATTTGGCTGAGCTGAGGGCAAATTAAGTACTTCCTCCCTAATTTTATTTTAGGAGCCACAGGAAGAGCCCCAAAATTCAATATAGTAATTCAACCACACACCAGGTAATGTTTATATTCCCATCTGAGCTTCTTCCCATTATAAGAGAGAACGTATCTCCATGTGATTTTCTACACCTGTGTCAGAATTACCTGAGATATTTATTGATAATGGAGAATCCCATGGCTTGGCGCCTGTGGCTCAGCGGGCCTGTCAAACAACAATAACGGCTGCAACCAAAAAATGGCCGGGCGTTGTGGTGGGCACCTGTGGTCCCAGCTATTGGGAGGCAGAGGCAAGAGACTCACTTGAGCCCAGGAATTGGAGGTTGCTGTGAGCTGAGATGCCACAGCACTCTATCCAGGGTGACAGCTTGAGGTTCTGTCTCAAAAATAATAATAATAATAATGGAGAATCCCAAGCCTTACCCAGGAAGACGTGTATTTTAACAAGCACCCCAGTAGACTCTTTGGTACCCTAAAGTTTGAGAAGTATTGCTAGAATGATAATATTTGAAGAGGGTGATATTTTAAGTGGTTATTGGTGCTTTATGACCTGTCAATCATGACCTACAGGCAAATACACGCAGAGAGAAGGAAACTTATGTTAGAACCCCCAAAACATCCATCTAGGAACATCCAAGAGGACATTTTTATATTTTTCAAAAATTTGCCTAGGGTTAGTTTTGTGGGGGAAATGAATACAATCTAGTTAAAATTCTGTAAGCTTGAAGTTTCAGGTGAGATGGCTTATGTTATAAATTCCATGAATTTTGTTGGCTCGGGGTAAGGGATAGTTATACTGCAAGAAATATGACACAAAAACAATAACATTCATAAGCAAAGGTTCATTTTAGCAATCCTTCCATATATAGATTTGAGATGACTGGTTTGCTTTGAAAAGTGGGTGAGAGAGTTATTTTGGCAGCTTTGTACTTTGGTACTTGATCCTGGACCATATCTGCCTAGAGGCCATTCCAACGTGTGAAATTGAAGAGAAATACCAGGCAGATGGCCAAAGGTTTAGAGATCCGATGGAAAGTAATTCTTTTTTTCTTTTGACTTGGGACAGTGAAACCAAATTATCTCTTCTGCATTTGAAGACGTATTTTTGGCCTACTTTTACGGTACTCATAAGTAATACTTTTTAACTGGAAAACCCCCAGAACTCTCATACAGAAACCAAACTTTGTAATCTTTATTCTTTCCTTATGTCAGCACGGGTCATTCATGTTTTGAAAGCAGTTTCAGCAAAATCCCCTGGTTTCAATTTTATTAAGATAACTGTTTCATTCATTCTTTTTGATAATTCACTTCTAAGCCAAATTCATTGTCCCAATCCCTCCTATGTATCCAGAGAAAGCCATTACCTTGGGTCCCAGTTGGATAGATATGCATCCCAGAATGGAAAATACTAAAAAATACTTATTTTTCAGAACCTCTGTAGTAAAACTAAATGTTCTAAGAGCACAATAAAAAGACTGGCTGGGCATGGTGGCTCATGTCCGTAATCCTAGCACTTTTTCTTTTTTCTTTTCAGACAGAGTCTCAGTAGAGTGCTATGCCATCACAGCTCACAGCAACCTGAATCTCTTGGGCTTAAGCAACTCTCTTGCCTGAGCCTCCCGAGTAGCTGGGACTACAGGCACCTGCCACAATGCCCAGCTATTTTTTTGTTGTTGCAGTTGTCATTGTTGTTTAGTTGGCCCAGGCTGGGCTTGAACCCACCAGCCTCAGTGTATGTGGCTGGTGCCCTACTCACTGAGCTACAGGCACCAAGCCAATCCTAACACTCTGAGAGGCGAGGTAAGTGGATCACCTGAGCTCAGGAGTTTTAGATCAGACTAAGCAAGAGCATGACCCAGTCTCTACTAAAAACAGAAAACCTAGCCTATAGTCCCAGAAACTTGGGAGGCTGAGGCAAGAGGATCACTTGAGCCCAAGAGTATGAGGTTGCAGTTAGCTATGATACCACAGCATTCTACCCAGGGCGGCAGAGTAAGACTCTGTCTCAAGAAAAGAAAGGGGAAAAAAAAAGGATTGATTAACTTAGAGTTTTAAATAATAATAAAACAAAAATCCTAGGGGTCTGGTGGTATGCCCTTGTAATTCCAGGAACTCCAGAGGCTGAGGCGTGTAAACCTAAGCTAAGCTATGATTATGAGCTACTGGGCTTCAGCTTGGGTGACAGAGTGAGACCCTGACTCTAAAATTTAAAAAAAGCTGTATGTGATATACAGGGTGTCCATAAAATTCCCATGCAATTTAAAATAGACAACTTGGGTGGCGCCTGTGGCTCAAGGAGTAGGGTGCCGGCCCCATATACCAGGGGTGGCAGTTTCAAGCCCAGCCCTGGCTAAAAACTGTAAAATAGACAACTTTATGGACACCTGAATATAAAAAGAAAAAATGTACCTCTGTAATATTCTGAAATTTAAAAAAAGTGTTGAAAACACAAACAAAACAAAACACTTATGGAAGATCAAACAAAAAAATGGAAACAACTTACAATGATGAGAATGTTGTTATGTAAATTAAGCTTCATCCAAATGATCAAGTACTAGGCAGCCATTAATTTTTCAAAGAACTTTTAGGGGCTTGAAAAATTATTTATGATAGACAAAACTTTAAGAGGAAAGAGTATATACAGTGTGACTCCAAATATATAAACATATTGAGACTTGTATACTAAAAAAGACTGAAAGCTAACATATTAATACTAATAGGGGTTTTCTGTGATTCTCATTTTTTTTATATTTTACCAAATTTCCTAATTTTCTTTATCAAAAATAATCGTTAAATTATAAGCAATTTTACTTCTGTTTTGTTTTTTGACTATTTTTAGTATATGTCCAAGCAAAACAAGCATTGTAAATAAATTTCAAAGTCTGACCTAGGAACGTTAAATTACAGTATCTTTCCATTATGATTTCCTGTCATAGCACCCATCCCCAATCTCTTGGCTCTCACCCCAAAATAGAAGTTTTCCCACCATAGTGTGTACAGGCATCGCCTGGCATTGTGCCCACCTCCACTTCTACTCCAAGAATTGCGGAAGTTGGTCTGGGACAGGCCCAGAAACCTTGCACTTTATCAAGCTGCCTGGTGATCTAATGCAGGTAGTAGGTGAACCTTTTTGGCATGCACAATCTAAATCTCTCTCTCTCTCTCTTTTTTTTTTTTTGACAGAGTGCTCTCATGGCATAGCTCACAGCAACCTCAAACTCCTGGGCTCAAGCAATTCTCTTGCCTCAGCCTCCCAAGTATCTGGGACTATAGGTGCCTGGCACAACGCCCAACTATTTTGAGAGACCACGTCTCCCTGTAGCTCAGGCTGGTCTCTAACTCCTGCGCTCAGGCAATCCACCTGCCTTGGCCTCCCAGAGTGCTAGGATTATAGGCATGCGCCCGCAGCCTTAAATCTCTTAATCCTATCTCCTCATCTCACTTTTCTCTTTGCTTATTGTACCAATTTTAATAAAATTTAAAATATTTATAAATTTTTTCTGGAGTGGGGTATGGCTTTTATCTCTATCTGGCAGTGGTGCTGAAGAATCCTGATTCTGGATTGTGATAGCCACATGAGAAAGTCACATGTCAGGGGATTAGTCTCTGTCTACTCTAACATATAGATAGATAGATAGATAGATAGATTTTTTATTTTTTGCAGTTTTTGTCCGGGGCTGGGTTTGAACCCACCACCTCCGGTATATAGGGCCAGCGCCCTACTCCTTTGAGCCACAGGCGCCATTCCCTCTAACCTGTATTTTTATCTGTGCTCTTCATCTAACCTGTATTTCTACCCCTTTCCATCACTCTTCATTCCATTTACTGAAAAGTTCCCTCTTTGGAAATTGTGTGTAAGGATTCCTTTTTAACAATCAAACCACTAGTTCAAAGGCCATAAACAAATTATCTAAATTTGCTAACCCTGGACTCGGTGCTCATAGTTCAGTGGTTAGGGCGCCAGCCACAAGGACCGGAGCTGGTAGGTTCGAACTTGGCCCAGACCTGCTAAACAGCAAAGACAACAACAATAAAAAAAATAGCCAGGCGTTGTGGCAGGCGCCTGTAGTTCCAGCTGCTTGGGAGGCTGAGGCAAGAGAATGGCTTGAGCCCAAGAGTTTGAGATTGCTGTGAGCTGTGATGCCACAGCACTCTAACCAGGGCAACAAAGTGAGTCTCAAAATTAAATAAATAAATAAATAAATAAATTTGCAAACCCTCACTTTCCTCATCTGAAAGGAATACAGTAGTCACCTTTCATGGATGAGTGAGGATTAGAAAAAAGTAAAAAATTGGCTCAGCGCTTGTGGCTCAACAGGCTAAGGTGCCAACCACGTACACCTGAGCTGGCGGGTTCGAATCCAGCCTGGGGCCCACCAAACAACAATGACAGCTGCATCCAAAAAATGGCTGGGCGTTCTGGTGGGCACCTATAGTCCCAGCTACTTGGGAGGCGGAGGCAGGAGACTCGCTTGAACCCAGGAATTGGAGGTTGCTGTGAGCTGTGATGCCACAGCACTCTCTCCAGGGTGACAGCTTGAGGCTCTGTCTCAAAAAAAAAAAAAGAAAGAAGTAAAAAATAGTATCACAAAATATGCAGTCAAATACAATAATTATTATTATTCACCAGGATATAATTTATTGAGATGAAAAACAAAAAAACTCGAATTATAGCTGCATATTATTTTCTTGAGCCATTGTATTTAAAAAAATACAATGTCCAAATGTGCAAGTAAGAATTACTGTAAGTATTGGATTCCTCATATTTGAAAAAAAAATACTTAATTATCACGTTATTTTTCAAAAAGAAATCAACTCCACTGAACCAAATCAAAATATGTTTAAGAAATAACGCTCCTGGCAGTGGAGTATAAAACATAACAAGCTGCTTTTGCGGGCGATTAAACATCCAAGTGAAGATGAGAGACATTGGATAACCACAAATGTAATGATCGTGAGTACCTGTCATTGCCAAAAGCATTATTATTAATACATGACAGGGAAGAGTCAACAAACCACACCAGAAGATGGGGGAAGTGGTGTTTTTTACCTCTATTACTGAATGGATAGGGGTTGTGAATGAAGCACACACGGAGTCACACATACACTCTGAAGTGACCTCAGCTGACAGATTCTGAAGGACATTCAAGTGTTTCGTTGTCATGTTGGGTCATCATTGTGCTGACCATATTTTATTAATCATATCATTGATCCTGTGGGTCTTTACAACAGAAGAGGCTACCTTAGCTAATCTGCCCAACACAGCAGAATAGGAAAGGACTAATACCAACAAATACCTGAAAAGGCAAGGGAAGAAAAATGGACCAACTTAAGGGGAGAAAAACGCAGAAGACAAAAGAACCAAAATTTAAAAAAGAAGCCATGCACAGTGGCTCATGCCCAAAGTCCCAGCACTTTGGGAGGCCAAGGCGGGAGGATCACCTAAGGCCAGGAGTTCAAGACCAGCCTGGGCAAGGTAGCAAGACCACTTCATCTCCACTTTAAAAAAATTTTTTTGTTAAATAAAGAAAATGAATGAAAAGAGGTATTACTAATAAACCTAGTACTAATTACAACTATGATATTATGCATTCATTCAACAATTATTTATGGTGTATCTACTAGATGCCTGGCAATATAATAGAGTAAACAGTAAGGTAGATACAGTCCCCGTCCTACACTGATCTGTTGAATGGGGGGAAAAGGTATATGACACCCAGATGTATTATGGGGAAACATTAGTTTGTCCCATTAACAATTAGCACTTCTGATGGGCCAGGCTTTGTGCTAAGAATTGATGCATATGCATAAAAACAAGAGAGTACAAAACCTCTGTAAGTTCAGAAGAACCGAAGTACTTATGGGATTAGATATTGATAAATTACTAACAAAATAAATAAATATGAGTGGATACTCTAATTATATCATTCAGTAGAGACTCAAACAAATATTGTGCCTCTAATGCAAATGTATAATGTTAGATGCTTAACAGGTATTAGGTTTCTCGAAGCCAGGGTTAGATAAATTTTATTTAAACATAGAATGGAGCCAGGCGCGGTGGCTCACACCTGTAATCCTAGCACTCTGGGGAGGACAGGGCAGGTAGATTGCTTGAGCTCACAAGTTTGAGACCAGCCCGAGCAAAAGCAAGATCTCGTCTCTACTAAAAAAAAAATAGAAAAACTGAGGCAAGATGATCACTTGAGCCTGAGTTTGAGGTTGCTGTGATCTATGATACCATGGCACTCTACCCAGGGCGACAGCTTGAGACTCTGTCTCAAAAAAAAAAAAGGAAACATACTTTCAACCTTCAAAAATTTGGTTTAATAAAGAAATTAGAGGTTCAGCGCCCATAGTACAGTGGTTATGGCACCAGCCACACATACTGAGGTTAGTTTGCAAGTTCGAACCCGGTCTGGGCCTGCTAAACAACAATGACAACTGAAACAAAAATAGCCGGGTATTATGGCTAGCACCTGTAGTCTCAGCCATTTGGGAGGGGAGGCTGAGGCAAAAGAATCACTTCAGCCCAAGAGTTTGAGGTTACTGTGAGCTGCGACTCTATGGCACTCTACCGAGGGTGACATAGTGAAACTCTGGTTCAAAAAAAAAAAAAAGAAAGAAAGAAATTAGGGCTAGGCATGGTGGCTCACACCTGTAATCCTAGCACTATGGGAGGCTGAGGTGAGTGGATTGCCCTGAGCTCACAGGTTTGAGACCAGCCTGAGCAAGAGTGAGACCTCAGGGCAGCACCTGTGGCTCAGGGAGTATGGCGCGGACTCAAACCCAGCCCTGGCCAAACTGCAACAACAACACCAACAACAAAAAGAATGAGACCCCCATCTCTAAAACTAGCCAGGCTTTTGCGGCGGGCACCTGTAGTCCCAGCTACGTAGGCAGCTGAGGCAAGAGAATCGCTTGAGCCCAAAGAGTTGAAGATCACTGTGAGCTATGACA
>CAUYON010142416.1:0-11736 GCA_963573935.1 Arctocebus calabarensis
AATGTTTTCACATAGTAAATGAGAAAATCTCATGAATGTTATGTCAATCAGGTTGATAAAAATATCTCAGATTGCATGTGAAGCCTGCACACTGTACCCCATGATTGAACTAATGTACACAGCTATGATTCAATAAAAAAATAAAAATTAAAAAATTTAAAAAATGGAGTACCCATCACCCAGGGATTCTTCACCATGGCTTTGACCTTCTCTACCCGTACATATATATCCCTGAAAGGGCGAGACTGCTCAAAAAGGGCAAGGAAACCCCTTTTAGAGGTGGTCACTGCATGTCTTATTTAATTTTGGATACTACTGTTTTACAAGCTTCTGCGAGCTTCCTTTGGAAAACAAAATTAGTGTTCAATCGCCATGGTGACCACTGTGTTTCTGGATGATGCTACGTAAAGATCCCTCCTGGGTGGGCCTCCGTGCACAAATAACAATTCACTGAGCAATCACGTGCCTTGGAGTGGTGAACTGGATAAATAACACAGATCCTTTTTTAAGGAAATCAGAGCCTATTAGATACAAGAAGTGGGTGGGAACAGGTAAGAAAGCAGAGGTGGCACAGATGAAGGTAGGCCTCGGACTGTGCAACACTGTAGATTATCAGCCAAGGCTCTGAAGTTGCACTTTCTGGGTCAGTCACAGCTTCACACTTGCTCTTCTAAGTGACCTAGGACAAGATGCCAATGTACTTTGTGTCCTGGCTTTTTAAAAAATATGTAACATGAGAATAATAATAGTTCCTACTTTGGTGTTTTGTGATGGGGATTCAATGATCCCATTGATTTGAAGCACCTCCTACAGTGTCTGGCCTATAGTGACATTCTTTAAATATTAGCTGTGGTCCTCCTTTTGGCCAGTCTCATAGTCATTGTGTAAGGTCATGGTTGTAGGCAGAACGGATCCTCTAATATTCCCATACCATGATCTCCAGAACCTATATGTTACTTTACATAGCAAAAGGGACTGCTATGGTTTGAATGTTTGTGCTTGTCGCCCCTCAGGAAAAAAAATATCGTGAAATCTCAACCTCCAAAGTCATGGTATTAAAAGAAAGGGCCTTTGGGAGGTGATTGGGTCACAAGGGTAGAACGCTTCTAACTGGCATTAGTGTTCTTTTTCTTTTTTTGTAGAGAGAGAGTCTCACTTTATCACCCTCAATAGAGTGCTATGACTTCACACAGCTCACGGCAACCTCCAGTTCCTGGGCTCAAGCGAGTCTCCTGCCTCAGGCTCCCAAGTAGCTGGTATTACAGGCACCCGCCACAATGCCCAGCTATTTTCTTGTCGCAGTTTCACCAGGGGTGGGTTTGAACCTGCCACCCTCAGTGCATGGGGCCGGCATCCTAATCACTGAGCCACGGGCACCACCCAAGGGATTAGTGTTCTTATAAAAGACACCCCAGAGAGGCAGGTGGCCCCTTCCATCAGCGGAGGGCACGGCAAGAGGGTACCCTCTGTAAACCAGAAAGTGACGCTCACCAGGCACTGACTCTGCCTTGATCTTGGACTTCCCAGCCTCCTATGTGAAATGAATTTCTGCTGTTAACAAGCTACCCAGTTTATTTTGTTAGAGTAGCCCAAGCAACTAAGACAAGGACTTTGGAGACATAATTAAAATTATAGGCCTTGTTATCAGGACATTATTTGAGCCCAGTCTAATCACATGAACGCTTCAAGGTTAAGAACTTTCCTCCACTGGAGCCAGCAAGATGTAGAAGGAGAGAAACATATTCAAAGCCTACAGGCCCTAGAGGTGGGTGGGGCACAAGGAAGGCCGTCTTCCAGCTGACAGCCAGCAAGGAGCTGAGGACCTCAGCCTAACTGCTGCTAGGAACTGAATTAGACCAAGCTGAATGAGGCTGAAGTGGGTTCATTCTCAGAACCTCCAGAGAGAAACATGGCTCTATTTATTTCTTCCTTCTCCTTTGCTGGTCTTTTAACAGAGGATCCAGGTAATCCACCCTGAACTTGGACATGAGATAATACACAGTGTTGTTTTATCTTGTTACATTTGCAGTAACTTTTTATAGCAGCCACGAATATGGCAAATGACACCATCGTATAAATATGGAACACTTGCCTTGTGACCAGTGCTGCCCACAGAAGGCTGCAGGGGAGTCCCCCACAACCTTACATTCCTGGCGGCTTCCCTGGCGTGTTGGGCCAACCACCAAGATGAGACCCAAAGAGAAGATTTCCACAGTTCTATTTTGCCCACGGCTTGCTGGCCTGTCCTTAGGCAGGTAAGTGAAAAAAAAATGTTTCCTTTCTTAATTCTCCTTGACATCCCTTCACCTCACAGAAAGCTTAAAAATCTAATGAAGAGAACAAATGGGAGGGTGGAAGGCTCTCTGGAGGGGTTGCCTAGAGTCGTGTGCTACCCAGAGCTCTCATGGAAACTGCAAAAGGCAGGCATTCACCTCTCAGAAGCTTGATGATACACAAGACAAGGTGGCTGCAAATTCTAATGCCAACACCTACCACCTGTGAAGACTTAGGGACAGTTTTAGCCTCTGCAAGGTTACGAGTTTATCAGACCTGCTTATCATACTTGTTTATGACTTATCCTACCATCTTCCAATAATACCTGCTCAGCCCAATGAACAGCGCTGTGAGTTCAAATAAAATTGATTTGCTTTTGGAAATGCAAAAACAAACAAAATGGAAATATTACATCGAGTTGAATATAAGTTCTAAGCCTTGGATGATGACAGACCCACATCTGGACACAACTCAGGCTCCAAATCAAGTCTGCCCTCAGTGAGTTCTTGCTAACCACATGAAATATGTTATTAGCCATGCAAAATATGTTGTTGTTTTAAGATGTCAGTTGTTGGCTAATTAAACAATAGGTAATTTTCTAGCTAATAGAAATCTTACATGACTTTAAAGGGAGCTAAGCTTTTATTTAATGCTAAGGGGATAAATCTTGCTTACCCTAAGTCCATGGGTCTCAGAATGTGGTTCTGGGGCCAGTAGTATAGTATCACCTGGGAACTTGTAAAACATGTAGAATCTCAACCTCACCCCAGCTCTATCGCAAGCACCCAGGTGATCCACAAAGAAGCATATTCCAGTATGAGAATCAATGCTGTAAGTCAGCCTTGAAGAATCTCATTTCTTTTGCTAAATGATCAAGGTAAATGATGTCATTGATAGCCAATGAGATGCCAGCAGATGTCTTTAGGAGAGATGATTTTCCCGAAAAGAAGTTTTTCTTAAGAAACAAATGGCAACAGGGGCATTTCTTGTTGCCATCTCTATGTGATGGCTGGAGCAATGGCAGCTATCTTAGAAAAAGAAGGGAAGACAGTCTAAGGGGATAAACAGACACCATGGGCATAGCAGAAATAAAGCACAAACCTGAAATCTTAATGATCCTTTGGAATTGTGCAATTATCTAAATTAGCTAAGCCAAGATCCATCTCACCGAATGAATTCTTGTCAACTGAGGTCACATTTGCCCCTCTTGTTTACACACAGTTGTCAAGCACTTGCTGCCAAAAATACCCAACCAATGAACCGCTTACCCATGATTCCTTCCTTTAATGAGTTGTTAGTTGAATGCAAAAGTAATTCGCTGGGTTGATATAAGTCATAATAAATGTGTGTATACTGGAGCCTGTGAGAATGTAAAAGAGGACAGACTAGAATAAAAGTTAAGTCCCCAAACTACACTAATTATATTTTCTAAGCTGAACTGCATCTGGGAAAGACTGGTGCTATTTCCAGGTGCAAGCAATAATTTGAAATGCCAAAATGTTGCGATTTCTAGGTCATTTCCATGATTTACAGGCACAGCAGAGTGGAATATCTGAAAACAGAACTGTCCCCCCAAATCCAAGCTAAATAGCTGCCATTTCAATAACTTTTCCAATTAACAGATGAAAGTTTAAATTGTTCCATCCACTAGATGCAATGTTTTAACCTGGCAACAGGAAGTGTGCAATCATCTGTGGCTTTGTTTTTGTAACTTCTTTCACCCCAACAGGTTTTTGGAAATCCTTACCTTAATCATGGTTTTCAACCTGCCAGAGAAGGAAAGCATAGAACCAATGTATTTTTGCATAGAATGGCAAGTGAAAGGTCATAGGCCATGCCAAGCGAAATGAAAGCATCTTTGGATTTTCTCCAGAAAGTTTGTCTCAAAACTTAAATAATTATTGGCGTCCATCCTAAACACAAATTCTGGAAAACAGATTTCTGTTAAAACTCTGAAGTCAAATCCATCTTTTTTAACCATCCATCCATCTATTGACTCATCTATTCTTTCCACACGTCTGTTCCATCCATCCATGAGTTGAATTATTTGACAAATATTAAATAAGTACCTAGTCTGTGAAAGACACTCTACGGATACAGCAACAAACAAAACACAGTAACATATCTGTCCTGGTGGCGCTAACATACTAGTAGGGAGAGACAGACACAAGTCAAAAAAAGTGTGAAATATATAATATATCAGAAGGAGATAAGTGATATGTCAAAACACCAGGCAGGAAAGAAAGCGGAGTGTGTGGGATTGAGAAGGGGTCTGATTTTAATGGACAGGTGAAGGTTGTCTGTTTGAAAGATGCTTTAAGACCCACGCTGAAGGGGAGGAGAGAGAGGGAGCCGGGTGAGAACTCGAGAAATTGCATTCTAGGCAAATATAGTTGTTGAAAAGACGTGAAGGAGAATTAACAAAAGGAGCCAGCGGAAAAGAGGAAGAATAGTAGGGAAGTAGGCCAGAGAGGTCCAATGTCTTTTCTCTTAACAATGACAGAATACAGCAACAGAAAAATAAAAAAATTTAAAAATAGCAGCCGGAGGCATGGTGCATTTTTAGTCCACTGAAAACTGAGTATGAGATTTTTCCCTTCTCTGAAGACAGCCAAGGGGAGAAACGAGGGACAGGTGTTCTAGGACACTGTGGGGACTGAGCATCTGGGACAGGGTGGACTGGAGCAGGGACACAAGATCCCCTAGGGGAAGGCAGGAAGTCACAGACGCAGTCAATTCCTGCAGTCACATGATCATCAGACCCCGTCCTCTGCAAACCCTGAGGATGCCTCAGGGCTCTAAAGACACAAGGTCCATTAGTACACACACGGTCTGGCAAAGGAGGCTTGTGGTGCACACCCTGAAAGTGAGAGTTACAACAAGGGGTCTTGTTTCCATGTGGAGGGTTAACCAGGAATTATCTTCCTAGAGAAGTCACGTCTAAGCCGAGGAAAATGGCACCTGAGAGCCGAGAAGGGATGCAGTCAAGAGACAGCATGAGAAATATTAGAGGCAGAGAGAGTGTCACTGCTTGTGTGGCACGGGGTGGGGGCTGTGCTGAAGCTGCAAGTGCCCCGTGGATGATAGCAAAGATCTCCATCTTTTCCATGGACAGCTACTTTGTGTTTGTTTGTTTAAAAGAAGATTATGTCATCTTCTGGGTGGGTGGGAAGTGATGGGTTCACAGGGCCCATGTCCAGACGACAGAGCACAAGAGAATTTGCTCTCAAGGGCCTGGGCTGAAAGTCGGCAGGGCAACTAACCCAAACTGCACCAAGGGGATTCGATCCCTGTGCTTGAAAACACTTCAAAGGGAAGGGTCACCATCCAAAACAGGTTGAAGAGGAAAGAACATAAGCTCAGAGAGCTGCAGAGATACCTCCCCAAGGTCACAGCACCAGGACCACCTTTCCATTTAATTAAACAGCAGGTAAGATTGCAAGGTGAGGCATACCGAGACATGAATGAATGTTCAACGCCAATGCCTTGAAAAGGAGATTGACCAACAAATCTAATTCAAAAGTTGTCATTCTGGAATTAAGATCTAGGTCACCATCGTCAGGAGGCCCTGGGCACGGATCTGGAGATAGCATTTGCTATTCAATGATGTGACAGTCTGTTGCTTGACACCCCCCCGAAACTCTTGAGGCTACGGCTTTCACCCATGACACCATGACACGTGTGAATTATAAATATGCATAGCCTCCCAGTAGCCAATAACCAAATGACCCCTCTTTCTCCAGGCTGGCGAAGCCCTGCACCAGGGCTTGGGGCTGAAACAGAGGCCTAGAGTAGATTTCCTCCTGTGCTTGCATCTTTGTGGGGTCTGTTGACTGGAGGAGAGCCAGAGGTGGGGGTGCTGTGTGCATCTGCCCAGCTCAGGAAGGCGAGGCTTTGAGGGTGACCAGCCAGTGGTGCTGAGGCAGGCGAGGGAGGCTAGGGAATGTGGAGGTGTGTTCTCCCCGCCGCAACAGCCCCTCACCTGCAAATCTTGAAATTGATTTGGAAATGACTGCTCAGAGCAGATTACATGAAGGTTTTGTTATGCCAAACAGAATCAACCACGAAGGGACTCAGGACCTTGGTAAACAGCGCTGGGAGTCGGAGATGCCCCTGGCGTCCTGTGTTTACAGCTTTCAGTGGAGTGCTTAGTGTTTACTTTGGAATTAATCCAGGCCCATAAAACAAGCCATATATCAACACAGCAGATGTACTTGAGCAGCTCCATGGTAAAGAGTGATTCACTTCCTAATGAGAATCCACACACACCCAGACACAGAACCTGCCTCTTTGTAGAACAAAGCAAATATCTTCTGCGTTTCTTTAAGAGAGGTCCTTCTTGGACATACAACATTGGAAGGGGACCCTAACCCAGGGCACCTGTTAAAGGGACAAAGTTTGTAGTTAGGTCAGCCCTCCACTGAGTCTCCTGCTCTGCCCCTTAATTAAAAATGTACAGGGCGGTGCAAAAAAAAAAAAAAAAATGTGGGGCAGCCCTTTGTTCAATTATTACTAAGAATTCAAGTATAGTGTGAGACCATACATAAGGCCTTTCAAAGCCTGGGGACCTGTGTGACCATGCTGGTGACGTGCCCAAAAAGCTGGTCCTGTCTTTAACAAAAGGGATTCAACTTGACAATTTTAAGGGGATGCAAACTGCGTTTACCAGCTAGTCTTTTTGTAAGAAGAAAAGGAGAAAATGAATCTCAGTCTCCATAGCCCCATGAGTAACTTTCAATAATGTTACTAACTATCACTGATTAAAATATAAGATTTCTTCTATTATTCTTACAAAATGCCCATCTGTATAAATATTTAATATTTCCTTGCTAACAACTCTGGTTGTCTTGAACAGAAAACAAGTCTGGATGGAAATACACTCCCCTCTTGGGAAGCTGTGCACCGGCGCCCCGCCTAGTCCACCCTTCAAAGTAATTTTGGAACTCTCTCTTTCTGGAATGGCCATCAGGGCTCTTGTCATATGGGGTCTGACACTTAAGTTCACAAACTTCTTCTAGAAGGCGGTGCCTGTGGCTCAAAGGAGTAGGGCACCGGCCCCATATTGCAGAGGTGGCGGGTTCAAACCCAACCCCGGCCAAAAACTGCAAAAAAGAAAAGAAACAAACAAAAATCTCATCCTGGAAAAAGTGCTACATACCTCACTGCTGAGTTTCCCCGTGGTCACCATATGGGCAAGGAGAGCACTTTGAAAGTGACTATCGTGATAATCACCAATGAGTACTAGGATGAGGTCTTGAACTTAAGTGTCTGACCTCCTAGTTAGTGCCCCCATGTGTTGAAAGAACCATGAATGAACCCCATGGGCAAATCAAAGAGCGATGAGCTTTACTGTGGGACAAGAGGTTGACCAAGTGCTGGTGAACTACAGAGACTGTGGGGAGCGGACTGGTTAATTTCTCTCCAACACTGTGGGACCTGCGGTAACTGCTCTGGGTCCGTCCTCATACTGAAGACCTCCTCAGGACCCAGGAGGTCCAGAGAAGCTCAAAATGGGGAGAAAACACAGGGTGGCAATTGCCTGTTTTCATGGTACAAACACGTAAGTCAAAACATGGCTGGATCCAGGCTGAGGAAAAATCGTACCCTTTGATCACATCCCTTTGCAAGTTCTATCTAAATGTTTGGGGTCACAGAGGCCGTCTTGGCCCCACTCACTGCCATCAGACACTTCTGTGTAGCTTTCTTTCAGGCACCAAAATAAAGGGCAGAAGCCAACAGGTGTCTTCAACCCGCACTTTCTCATACACATGGGAATTCTGTGCTTTATGGACCCAGCTTGATCATGTCTATAACAGCCTATAACCTATAACACACATGTGATGTAAAAAGAGTGAGACACGGGGATAAAACATGGCTTTGACTTAATAACCTGGAAGACTCTCTACCTTTGATACGGTACAGTTTTAGGAGACTCCAGCAAGACACTGTTTAAGGAGGTCCATCCCCATCCACTTCACCACCATTCTGTCTGTTGACCTCTCACTTGCTGTTGACTGTGGCTTTCTTAATCTCTCTGCCGAGAGAGACCTTTCCTCCCGTGCTTCTTTGCCAGAACAATGTCTATCCTACTTTAAAGCCTCTGTTCACTCTAGCAAAGCAATCCCTAAGGCCGAAGGTGCTCCTCTGTGCTTGGTAATTCCGCGAGAGTGCTTACATTTCAATCACTGGTGAGTGTGACTTCCACGTCCTTAGCCTGTGAGTTTCTCAAGGCCAAGGTACTTACACATCCTCAGTGCCTTGCACAGGGCTTGATGTAAGATAGACGCCCATGACATGTTCATGAAGCCACAAGCAGTGCCAATTCAGCAAAGCAGATTCCTCGCCCTGGAATACCTGGCTGACTGCAATGGAAACACAATATCTTCGGGGGACTGGCCCCAGCCCTACTAGGGTGATGCTACTTAATGTCCTTTGATGGGTCCCTCTCCTTAGGCTAAAGGCATAACCCCTGACTCTGGCCTGCAAGACACACGTAGGCTGCCCCCTCCAACATGTCCTAACTTTTTCTGGCAGCACTCTCTACCTTGCCAGCTCCACCCTGGGGACAATGACCTCTTTCATCCCTCGTCCTCACTAACGTCCTCCCACCAGAGGACCTTTGCACATGTCATTCCCACCTGCTGGAACGCTATCCCCATCCGTCTTTACACTGTTTGATCTCTTTGTGCCCTTTGACCTCAGCCCCAGTTATCTGTTCCTTTGGAAAGGCATTCCTGGGACACGTAGTCCATGTCACTATTGCAATGTGACATTTATTTCTGTGACTTTATTCAAATCTTTTTCTTTCCCTAGATTCTAAGATCCTTAAATTCTGAGCCTATCCATTTGTATCACTCTTGATCACTGTAAAAAATGCTTGATACATTTCAGGAGTAAATTTTAAAAAGCCGCTGATCCCCATCTTTCCAGAGGCAAGACCGGGGGTCTGGGGCACTGACCATTCATGTGTGTGTGTGTTTTACTGATACCAGAGTAAGAGCACTTTCTGTTACAGGAAAAGCAAGCTTTTGCATCCCAAAGCCAGAAAAATTAACATTACTTCATGGAATATGTACCAGTGAGGCAGACGGGGGATGTGGGGGATCAACCAGGCACCTCAGGTTGTTCTGAGATCTTTGCACAATCCAGACCACTTACACAGTAACGCGGGCCGATTCATCCTCCAATGATGTGTTTTTTCGCAGAAATTGTCAAGCTACATTGTTACTCTAAATATAATATTACTAAAATGTTTTAAACAAGCCAGCTGGAAGGCCTGACATTTCATTCCTATTATTATTCAGATACATATTTACAGCTGCCACTTGCCTGTAACTTGGCTGGATCCTAAATAGTAGCACTGCTCCCCTGTTCCGTTATACTTTGACATTTTACTGTAACCACATTGCCTCTCATTCCTTACTATCCAATCTCTCTGCAGCCATTCTTGAATTATATTGCTTTGGTAATGAATCAAAATATTTCTCTGTAGTAGTCTGTTACTTTCTCTCTGTCCACCCCCGACCCCCACTCCCAAACCCAGACGGTGCAAATCGTTGCTGGCCCATGTGACAATTATAGCCCAGCTTCTGCTACTGAAATGAACCCCCCAAAACCCCACTGAGTTAGATTAGATTAGGGAATTGGGAGATGAGCAGCAGAGCTGGCCAGTGGTCTCAGCTGACGCCGATGCATATTAAATGTGCCTCTGTGAGATGAGAAATACATGTGTCCTTCCCCAGACTAGGGCTGGAAACCTCCACCTCTGAACGAGAACTCAGGAAGGAAAGCCAATGGCTCAATTAAAGGTATATAGGTTTAGTTTTAAAATGTTAGCACAGTCTAATCCAAGGGAATATTGGCAGCTCTCTTGGAATTTGAAAGCTGGACTTCAAGAGCAAGAGGGAAGGGTACGTACAGGTTTGGGTCTCTGTCACTGCTTGAAGTTCACGCATGAAGCTGCCCCGGGCAGGTGACTCACATTACGGTCTCAAGCGTAAGACGTACAAAAGGGACAACCTGCCCAAGTCAACCTGTCCACTGCCCCAGCCACCAGGTTGAGAGGCTGGGCTTTTCTTTCTCCCGCATTTCCTAAAGCATCTCAGTTGAAAGAAATTATTATTTGCATTCAACGCAAGAAAGAAGCATGCTTTCAAGACATCCTCTGCAGGACTGGCACAGAATAAGAACAGCTGACAGAGCTCACAGCACTGGATTCAGTATAATCTGAATATATAAGGTCTATCCAAAAGGGCAGCTCAGAAATCCCAGGAGTCCAGACACCCCTCACCTGCAGCTTGCAGCCTCATCCACCAGGCAGCCGTCCGCTGTCTGTGGGCGATTCTTTTCCTTCCAGCACCTTAACCCTCAGCCTGTCCTTTCTGGCATAGCAATCTCCTCCTTGTCACTCAAGGACTCCGGCTGCCTCTGAGTTTACTACTCAGGAGTGAAGCCCAGGTCTTATCTAATCAGAGCAGTGATTGAAGAAGGCAGTCGCTTCTCTGTTTCACACGGAGAGGCCTCTTCCCGGCTGGCCTTTGTGCTACCAAACCACGCTCTCGATTCGAGCGCTGAAACCCATGGCCGTGGTGCTCTCTCACAGCTGACGCCAGGCTCCATGGAGCGTCATCTGCTCCAGACACCTGAAACCAGTCAGATGGCCAGCCTTGCCCCCAGCCCCACAGCCCCAAGACCTAATCATTAACAGCTGGGCCTGGCACGCAGTAGGCGATTCACAGTTGCCAAAACCCTCCTGCCCAATTTAGACCCGGGAGAAGTGAAAAAGGGGGCGGGAGGTGTCAGAAAGGAGCAGGGAATCCCTGGCAGGTGCACGAAGACCTTCTCCCCCTCAAGCCACACTCCTGCAGGCTCCCAGGGTCTGATACGTGACCCCGAGGGGGTCATCTTCAAGTCTCAGCGGTTAATGTTCTCCAAAGCCCCTTCTTTTGGAACTTGCTCTCGGAAACTCTTTCCCTTAATTCACACTTTATTATTTTCTTTTATTGTTAAATCATAGCTGAGTATATTATCAAGGGGTACCATGTGCTGGTTTCATACACACTGAAACATTTTCATCAAACTGACATAGCCATCATGACATTTTCTTAGTTATTGTATGAAGACATTTGTATTCTGCACTTAGTAAGTTTTGCCTGAACCCGTCTAAGATGCACTGTAGGTGTGGCCCCACCAATTACCCTCCCTCCACCCTCACCTCACCCCTCCCCTCCCTTGCCCCTTTCCCTATATTCTTGAGCTATAATTGGGTTTTAGCCTTCATATGAAAGCTATTAATTAGCTTCATAGTAGGGCTGAGTACATTGGATACTTTTTCTTCCATTCTTGAGATACTTTGCTAAGAAGAATATGTTCCAGCTCCATCCATGTAAACATGAAAGAGGTAAAGTCTCCATCTTCTTTAAGGCTGCATAATATTCCATGGTATACATGTACCACAATTTA
>CAUYON010142419.1:0-36302 GCA_963573935.1 Arctocebus calabarensis
TATATAGTGATCAAGAAAATGCCATGAAGGCTAACTGTAACAGTATGATCAAAACATTTCTGAATGTATATGAATCGTGCCCTATGATTGCACCAATGTACAGAATTATGATTCAATAAAATTATAAAAAAAAAAAAAGGAGAATTTCAGACCAATTTCTCTCATGAATATAGATGCAAAAATTCTCAACAAAATCATAGCCAATAGATTACAGCTTATCATTTAAAAAGTCATACATCATGATCAAGTAGGTTTCATCCAGGGATGCAAGGCTGGTTTAATATATGAAACTCCATAAACATTATCCACCACATTAACAGAAGCCAAAACAAAGATCATATGATCCTCTTAATAGTTGCAGGGGAAAGCATTCGATAAAATCCAGCATTCTTTTCTAATTAGAACACTGAAGAGTATAGGCATACTTGGCACATTTCTGAAACTGATCAAAGCTATCTATGGCAAACCCACAGCTAATATTTTACTGAATGGAGTAAAACTGAAAACTTTTCCTCTTAGAACTGGAACCAGACAAAGTTCTCCTCTGTCACCATTACTATTCAATGTAGTGTTGGAAGTGCTAGCCAATACAATTAGGCAAGACAAGGAAATAAAGGGCATCCAAATGGGAGCAGAGGAGGTCAAACTCTCCCTCTTTGCTGATGACATGATCTTATACTTAGGGAAACCCAAAGACTCAATTACAAGACTCCTGGAAGTCATCAGAAAATACAGTAATGTCTCAGGATATAAAGTCTATATCCACAAGTCTGTAGCCTTTGTTTAAGGCAATAACAGTCGAGATGAGAGGCTAATTAAGGACACAACTCCCTTCACTATAGCTTCAAAGAAAATGAAATACCTAGGTATATACCTAACAAAGGAGGTAAAGGACCTCTATAAAGAAAATTATGAAATCCTAAGAAAAGAAACAGCAGAGGATCTTAACAAATGGAAGAACATACCATGCTCATGGCTGGGAAGAATCAACATTGTTAAAATGTCTATACTTCCCAAAGCAATTTACCTATTTAATGCCATCCCTATTAAGATACTAACATTGTACTTTCAAGATTTGGAAAAAATTATTCTGCATTTTATATGGAACCTGAAAAAACCCTGCGTAGCTAAGGCAGTTCTTAGTAATAAAAACAAAGCTGGGGGCTTCACCATACCAGTCTTTAGGCTGTACTACAAAGCCATAGTGGTCAAGACGGCATGGTACTGGCACAAAAATAGAAACATAGACATTTGGAATAGAATAGAAAACCAGGAGATGAAACTAACATCTTTCAACCACCTAATCTTCAATAAACCAATAAAGAACTTACCTTGGGGGAAAGACTCCCTATTCAATAAATGATGCTGGGAAAACTGGATATCCATATATAAAAGACTGAAACTGGACCCTCACCTTTCTCCACTCACAAAAATTGATTCAAGTTGTATAAAGGACTTAAATTGAAGGCATGACACAATAACAATCCTGAAAGAAAGCATAGGAAAAACACTGAAAGATATCGGCCTGAGGAAAGACTTCAGGAAGAAGACTGCTATGGCAATTGCAACAACAATAAAAATAAACAAATGGGACTTAATTAAGCTCAAAAGCTTCTGTACAGCTAAGGAGACAACAACCAAAGCAAAGAGACAACCTACACAATGGGAAAGGATATTTGCATATTTTGAATCAGACAAAAGCTTGATAACTAGGATCTATAGAGAACTCAAATTAATCCACATGAAAAAAGCCAACAATCCCATATATCAGTGGGCAAGAGACATGAATAGAACCTTCTCTAAAGAAGACAGACGAATGGCTAACATATGAAAAAATGATCATCCCTAATTATTAGAGAAATGCAAATCAAAACCACCCTGAGATACCATCTAACTCCAGTGAGAATGGCCCACATCACAAAATCTCGAAACTACAGATGCTGGCATGGATGTGGAGAGAAGGGAACACTTTTACACTGCTGGTGGGACCGAAAACTAATACAACCTTTTTGGAAGGAAGTGTGGAGAACCCTCACAGAACTCAAGCTAGACCTCCCATTTAATCCTGCAATCCCATTACTAGGCATCTACCCAGAAGGAAAAAAAAATCCTTTTATCATAAGGACACTTGCACTAGACTGTTTATTGCAGTTCAACTTACAATCGCCAAAATGTGGAAACAGCCTAAATGCCCTCCAACCCAGGAATGGATTAACAAGCTATGGTATATGTACACTATGGAATACTATTCAGCCATTAAAAAAAATGGAGACTTTACAGCCTTTGTATTAACCTGGATGGAAGTGGAACACATTATTCTTAGTAAAGCATCATAAGAATGGAGAAGCATGAATCCCATATACTCAATTTTGATATGATGACAATTATTCACACAGTGGGGGTGAGGGAAGGGGAGAGCAGAGAGAGAAAGAATGAGGGAGGGGTGAGGAAAGGAAGAGCAGAGAGAGGGAAGGAGTGAGGGGGGTGGGGTCTTGGTGTGTGCCACACCTTTTGGGGGCAAAACACGATTGTAAGAGGGACTTTACCTAACAAATGCAATCAGTGTAACCTGGTTTCTAGTACCCTGAATGAATCCCCAACAATAAAAAAAAATAAAAATAAAAAAATAGTAAAGGTCTTTTTTGAGGGAAAGAGAATTCTGTGGGTTTCATGTATTATTAAAACCCATATGACCAAACAAAACAAAACAAAATAAAACCCATGTGACCTGCTTGTTCTGGGGGAGTCCACTTCATACAGTGATGTGACGTGCTGGCCCTGGGCTGCTCTGTGGTCCTGTCAGTGGTCAGTCAACAGTCTTATCAGTGGTCTGATCAGTTGTCAGTCAATAGTCTGGTCAGTGGCCAGTCAGAGGTCTGGTCAGTGGCCAGTCAGTGGTCTGCTCAGTGGTCTTGTCAGTGGTCCAGTCAGTGGTCTGGCCAGTCAGTGGTCAGTGGTCCAGTCGGTGGTCTAATTCCTCTCCTTCCTGTCACACTAGGGCTCCTTCTAGGCCAGGTGGCTCAACCCGGCCTGCTCTGGCTGCCATCCCTCTAAGTTGGTTCTCTCAATGGGCTGGCAAGCCATGGGGTGGGAGGGTCTCCGGACAGCTCTTGTGTCCATCAAGGAGGGAGATAGGAGAAAGCTGTCTCAGTCCCTGGGGGTCAGCACCAGGACTTGGTCTGACCATCCTCTCTCCGACTGGTGTGGCCAAAGTGTTCTGTGGGGCAAGATGAGTGTCATTGGGGATCCGGGTAAGTTTGTGATGTTCTGAGAACTTGGTGTTATCTGCCTAGTGCATAACTCCCATCCCCTGGATGCTACATTTGAGCGGAGGCTGTGATGCTGTGACCCAGCCTTGGCACAGCACTGTGCTTAGAGGTTCATGTAGGGGACAGGGACTGGCATGCTGGCCCTCCCCGTGGCTGTGCTGGCCTCAAGGCTGCCTGCACAGCTGCTGGTGTTCCCCAAGGTGTCAGCACACTGTCAGAGGCTGTCAGAGGCTGTTGAATGACTATTACTGCATATTTTTTTTTCTGATTAGAACTGGTTTTTCTATGGCAGTGTGGCCTCGTGGCTGCTGGAGACCCTAGTCATAAATTCTGCTCCTGTCTCTCCAGCTGGCACCAACTTTTCCAAGACACTGAGTTTCTAGTTCTTTCATCTGTGCTTTACTTTGGCAGTGACCCTAAAGTGTTCTTTGTTGCTATTCAGAATAACAGTACAGCCACCCTTTCTCTACCTCCCTGACCCCCAAAGGAAGAAAAGATTATCTCTAGAAACTTGGAAGGAAGTCAGGGCGTCTCAGGGGACCTCCTTCCTGTGGAGGGAGCTGTGTTGGTGCTTCCTTCCTAGACAGGAGGGACGGAGGCTCCACTTCAAAGAGCCCAAAGCAAAGACAGTGCCATGGGGGTGTCCAGGCCCAGCCAGTGCCAGGTGAGCTCACCCTCAGCCCCTCTACTTTCAACTGAGGGTGAAAACCTTGTTTTGGCTCCAGGACTCAATTAAATGAGGTCCCAGGAGTGTCCACGGCACAGTCCCCCCTTCCCTGCACTGGTCTTAGCTCAATTTGCACGGGCCAGGGACCATGTCTCTCTCTCCCAGCTGGGCTGCCGTCCTGTGTGTCTGTTAGTGCACCTGAGGGACAGATGCATCTAATGCACTAAAATGTACCGGTGACCTGAGCGATCTGCAAGGACTCTGGTGGGTGAGGGTCATCCTGCAGAGCCAGGTGCTTCAGGGGCCTGGCCTGGCCTCTTCTGTGTCACCAGGGTCATGCTTGTGACCTGCTTCTAAACTGCTGGGAAAACCAGGTGGTGTCTGAGGCATCTGACTCCTACCTAGAGCTTAGCTCCTGCTTGTGAAGTGACCTCAGAATCAGGACAGAGGTGGGCATGAGGCTTGTACAGAGAGTGAGGTTCAGAGCCTACTAACAGGTGTGTGTGGCATAAGCAGCTACGGCTCAGACAGCACGCTGACTTCAGTAGCACGAGTGCCATGCCCAGGCTGCAGGTGATTACAGATCCTGCTTGGCATCACTGATGACTTCAGTGTGGCGGGCCTGCAGGGATGCGGGTCCCTTTGAGAAGCAGAGGAGCCCACAGTGGGGCACAGCATGACTGTAGTGACAACGGAGCCAGAGCTGCTTACCCAGGGTTAGGCACATCGCCCCTCAGCAAGCTTTCAGAATGACATTAACTTCAGAAACGAGCATGCAGACGTGGCCCCTGATCTGCTTTCAAGTCCACCACAGGGTTGAGGGTCCTTCATGCTGTCTAGTGGTTTTTCCGGCCTTGGACCCATCGCTGTTGATGCCGCCCTGTGGCTGAGCCCTGGCTGAGGACCTGGCTGGCCGCGCGTGCTCTCAGCCCACGGAGGCCTTGCTTCCTCCCCATCCAACTGTTCCTCACCAGGTTGCCAAGTCTTATAGGGGAAAACCTTCCTTACAGAGTTTGGTATCTGAGGTTTTTAGAGATTTGCAGCCACAATAAGGTGATTGATGGAACCAACAAGTGGTTTCATCCTATGTCATCCAGCTTGTCCCCTTCCCTTCGTGGCTGCAGCCACCTGGAAGGGCTGGGCAGAAGCGGAGTCCTGCACACTGACCATGATGTTCAGGTCCATTGAAAGGAGAGAGGACTTGGGCAGCGCCTGTGGCTCAAGGAGTAGGGTGCTGGCCTCATATACCGGGGTTGGCAGGTTCAAACCCGGTCCTGGCCAAAAAAAACTGCAGAAAGGAGAGAGGACTCACATACTTGTAGTTTTAAGACTCACATTTCCTTCTTTGTGAATTTCATTTTTCACCAGTAGCTTGTGCTTACATGTACGTGTATCATATATCCACTGTTTTGGAAGGTTTTCTAGAATTATCGAATAAACAGAGCAACATTTCAGTTGGCTGTGCCTGTGGGTACTTGGTAGCTCTGACCCCGTGTGTCTGATCCAGGTGCTCTGTTCCAGTGAAATGTTAACCCAGGTCTACTGCAAGTAGTTGAGGATACATATTGTTAGCCCCAGGGCAATTTTTAAACATAAGACAAAGATGCATAGCCGAAAAACCAATGAAGTGATTAAAATTTAAATATATTTATTTAAGCCAAAAAAAGGCAAGAAAGAGAGACTGGGATTAAAAAAACAAATAGATGGAACAATGAAAAATATAAATAACCAAATGGTAAAACTAATTCAGCTATACATCTCAATAATTATGTTAAATATAAATGGAGTAAACATCCTAATTAAAAGGTAGGGAATTAGAATCAGTTAAAATATCAAGACTCAAGTATATACAGTTTTCAAGAGGTGAACTTTAAGTATAAAAGGACAATTAAGTTTAAGAAAAAAAAATAAGATGGATATACCACAAAAACATGTTAGATACTAGAGTTGGCTGTATTAACTTTAGGCAAAATAGAGTTCAAGACATGGAGTGTTACCATACATAGAGAGCCGATGCATGATGATAAAAGAGTAAATTTATCACAGAGACATAACAATCATAAAGGCATATGTATGAAGCAAAAATGGGTAGAACTTAAAGGAAGAAATACATGAATTCACAATTATAATTAAGAGATTGAACATCATTCTTTCAATAATTGAAAGAACAACCAAACAGAAAAATATCTGTGAGGGTACAGAAGATCAGAACAGCATTATCAGCCACTCTGATGTGACTAATGAATCCCCTTACCCCTAAATGCTTAAGGGTATATTTCCTAAGAAGTATGGTCCAATAGGAATCAACTCAGTGAGTGTAGCACGGGCTCTGTACCGTGACCTCATCTCATTGTCCAGTTTTGTCGTCTGACCTAAGAATGATCTTCGTAGCATTTATTTTCCAATCTAGGGTTAGGCATGGAGTTTAGTTGTCCTATCTCTTCAGCATTCTTTACTCTGCAACATTCACCTTTTATAATGTTTCAAAGTCATGCGTCTCTTTGAAGTAAACAAGGTTGCTCACTGGGGATTTGTCTCTATTTCCTGTGCTCATGCAGTCCTGGCTGGGACTCTGTGTAGGTGACGACACTTCCCAGGGCACTCAGCCTGCCCTCCGTCTGCTTCCGGCTCCCTGGCAGGTGAATCAGTTCTCTGAGGTAGTCACCTGGGAATGGAGATGTGTCCAGACCTCTCACCATCATCCTGTGGGGACATACACTTCTTTAGACATAACAAATGGCCATTCACTAGAAGCTTCAAACAACAAACATTTATTCCCTCGCAGTTCTTCAAGCCCAAAGTGTGAAATCAGGGTGCCAGCAGGGCTGTGTTCTCTCTGAAGTCTCCAGGGAGGACCCATCCTTGTCTCTCTCAGCTCCGAGGGTTCAGGCATCCTTTGACTGGTGGCTGCGTGGCTACCTCTTTGCTCTGGCTGCATGACCACCTCCCTTTGTCTGTCCCAGGTTTTCCTGTGCCTTCTCTGTGGTGGACGCTCATAGTTGGACAGCCCAGGATGACCTCATCCCCAGATCCTTACTTTGGTCACCTCTAGAGAGACTCTGGCCCCAAATAGGACGTGGCTTAGGTGGGGACATATCTTCCTGTGCCCTCTTTCAGCCCATGACCTGATTTCTCCCTCACAAAGAGGGACTCCTACTGCATTGCTGTGGTATTCCCTACATACGCCACTTAATTCTTAAATAATGTTCGTTATGTACTCATTTACAACAGTATGTATTTGAAATAACTATGTAGACATGTTTTTTGTTTGTTTGTTTGTTTGGCCGGGGCTGGGTTTGAACCCGCCACCTCTGGCATATGGGGTTGGCGCCCTACTCCTTTGAGCCACAGGTTACATTAGCTTATGAATGTCTCCCTGTGTCACTGGCACTCTACAACAGCTCTGACAGCAGGTGGGGATGGCCTGTCCGGCGTCGTGAGTCCCTACTGACACAGCAGGGTTGTTACCTAGTGCCCTGCAGTCTCTGTGATGTGTGTGCTTTTTATTCACAAAACAGTCACAGCTCCTGGCAGTACCGGACACCCCATCCCGTCTTGACCCCAGTCACTTGCTGATGTGTGGGAGCCCCAGGGCCGTCTGTCAGATGTGCTCTGTGCTGTGACCAGGGGCCACCCTCTGATACTTCAGTCATTGGGGTTTTTACTGCTAGAAATAATGCTTCCCTGAGCAGTTTTGCAGTTCACCATCCTTTATATACCCATGACCTGTAGCGTGGCCTGGAGCCCCAGACTCGGGTTGTTAGGGTGTAAGTGCGCGAGGTGAGGGCAGGTGGGTGCCACAGGCAGGCCGCCGTCTGCAGTGGCCTGGTCTTGCCACGTCCCTTTCTCTACACAGGGTATCACATTTCCAGAGTCTCTAAGCGTTTGACAAGTGAAAAATAGTATTTACACACATTTCTCTATTAGTGTTTTTAGGTTTGTTTTTGCTGTTTCTGTTTCTCTTTTCCTCGGAGGTAAGTGCTGTCCACCCGTGCGTCTGTGAGAGGCTGCAGTATGTCATACCCGGCAGCCCTTTGTGCAGGGGACACTCAGGAAAGGCCTGACCCACGTTTGCCTCCCACTGTTTGTGTGACCAACTCTGCTTCCCTAATGCGCAGACCTGATGTGGGGGGCCTTGCAGGGAAGCAGGACTCTCAGAACAAAGAAGGACTTGAGTTTATTTTATTTATTTATTTATTTTTTGACACAGAGTCTCACTCTGTCACCCTGGGTAAAGTGCCGTGATGTCATAGCTCACAGCAACCTCAAACACCTGTGTTCAAGTGATCCTTTTGCCTCAGCCTCCTGAGTAGCTGGGACTATAGGCACCCACCACAATGCCTGGCTAGTTTTTCTATTTTTAGTAGAGATAGGGTCTCACTCTTGCTCAGGCTGGTGTCAAACTCCTGAGCTCAAGCAATCCTCCTGCCTTGGCCTCCCAGAGCGGTAGGATTACAGGCCACTGTGGGATTATTATGAGCCACCGTGCCTGGCTTGACTTGGGTTTCTTTAAAGAGCAAAATAACAGCACAAAACAACCCCCAGAATGACTCTGTGGAAGTCAGGATTGTCTATGATAAGCACTAGCTGTTGAAAACTACAATAAAACTATAAAAGACATGAAGACTTTTTAGTTTTTTTATGTTATTAGCTAAAATAGGCTGATATTGGAAAACCATATTTATCAGGCAGCCTTGAAGCTGAAATTCAGAATAGATGAAGTTACAAAGAGACCATTTTCCAACAAAATGAAAGTAGCAGTGCTTTGTTCCACACAGACATGGGTACCCTGGCGGCCTCGCCTGTGGGGTCACTGACAGCTTTCTCTGTCTTGGACCCTTCCAGTGTGATCTGATGGAAACATAAAACTTCCATTTTTTGTGGATGTTTAAAAATCAGCCCAGCTCCTCCCTTTTTCTGTTCAGTAAGGTTAATCTATTAGGAGAATTTATGGGGCAAATTTACTTCTGGCAAGTCGGTGTACAGTGGGGTTTAAAAGGCTTTTGTTCTGTAGCCCAGGCATTGTCCTTTTCCCCTCCCAGCACCCCTTCTCTGGAGTAGGAAGCAAATCCCAGCATCACATTATGCCTCCTATAAATAGTGCGATTCTACCAGGGCAGGGATGATGGAGGAGGATGCCGTCTGCACACCCCCGAAACTAAAGGATGAGCCTCTGTCACCCTCACCCTGCCCCTCTGTCCTCCCTGGTGTTTCAGGTCATCTTTATCACTGGCCTACAGGGTCTTCTCTGATGTTGCATAGTGAAAAAGTCACAGGTGTATTCGAAACCTGAGTTGAATACAAGTTTGAACACAGCCCACCCTGCCCGCCACAGCCAGCCCTGCGGACACCTGAGAGCACGGCCTGCCTCCTCCCCACCCAGCCCTCCGTGTGCCCCTTCAGCAGTTCTCACCCCTGCCAGCCTTTCATTCCAATGCATTTCATTAAGCAACTGTTTTTTTTCTTAAAGTTTTCATTGAGATATAATTCACATACCATAAAATTTAAGCATTTAAAGGGTACAAGTCTTTGGCCGGGCGTTGTGGCGGGCGCCTGTAGTCCCAGCTACTCGGGAGGTGGAGGCAAGAGACTCGCTTGAGCCCAGGAATTGGAGGTTGCTGTGATCTGTGATGCCACGGCACTCTATCCAGGGTGACAGCTTGAGGCTCTGTCTCAAAAAAAAAAATAATAATAATAATAATAAAATAAAGGGTACAAGTCTTTTGGGGGCAAAACATGATTGTAAGAGGGACTTTACCCAACAAATGCAACTAGTGTAACATGGTTTCTTGTACCATCAATGAATCCCCAACAATTAAAAAAAAAAAGGGTACAAGTCAATGGTTTCATATATTCACAGAGGTCTGAAGCCAATACCTATCTAAGTTTAGAACATTCTTCTCAGCCCCTGAAGAATCTAGAGCTGACCTCAACCCTCCCCTGGCATCCGCTGATCTATCCGGTCTCTAAGCCTCTTCTGGGGCTCCCTATAAATGGAGTCATAAGCTAGTGAGGGGCTCACTGAGCACTGTGTGGTCAGGTCAACCACAAGAGCGACATTGGTCCCAGGGCTGGGGCAGGTGTTCCTCCTGCATTGGGGTGGGTTTTGTTGTTGGGGCTATGTGCACCCCACCCTGTGTATGTTTGGTGGGATGTGCGTGACTTGCTGCCTGCTGTGTCCTCTCGCCCTGGGGGTGTGCCCCTTGCCTGGCAGCAAGCAGATTGCTGCACCAGCAGCCCTGACCCCACACTGTCCCCCATGGGGACATATAGGCATCTGGGGCTTCCCTTAGCAGGGAGCACAGTGATTTCACGTATCATAAGTTTCTAGTCAAAGCAAGCCAAATTTTAATACAATTTTCTTTTTTTGTTTTTCAGGTATTCCTTTGGTAAGTGAAAACCATTTAGAACAGACTGTGAGTTTGGCGTGTGTGTTGGGTAGGTATCCCCATGCCTTTCCTCCTGCTTCTTACTGCTCCAGCCTCTGCCACCAGCTTCCAAGGTGTGCCCTGAGCATCCCTTAACCTCTGCCCCCCCAAACTGGCTCCCGCCCAGAGAGTGACCTGTGCCACTGTAGAAACGCTGGTCACAATCACAGGGCACCTGGTGTTACCACCTGCCCCCCTCCCTGGGGAAGGCCCTCAGCTGCTCCACCCCCAGGACAGGTGCACCTGTGTCCATGTCTGCGGGAGGGTGGGGGGTGCAGGGCCGGTTCACAGGGCACTGGCTCTGGTGGGGTGCGACTGAGGCAATTTGGTTTGTGCTTTGTTCAGTAGAGGAGGGAAATTTCAGGTCCCCCCAGCCCTGGCAAGAAGGGAATTGCCATAGGCCAGGAAGAGGATGGTGCTGGGCATAGGGCAGTGCCTGGCGCAGCCAGCAGGGAGGACTTTGGTTGTATGTCAGGTAGGCCGGGGCCTTGGGAGTCCACAGACTCCAGGATCCTCGGGAAGTAGGAGCACCCCATCTACAGACTTCAGGGAGGGCAGTAGAAGAGCAGGTGTCCACTCTCAAGGCCTTACAGGTGCACAAGGGCCTAGGACCAGCCCACCTCTGGCTTCTCTTCTGTACTGGGGGTAGGAGGAGGGGGCGTCTCATCTGGGTCTCTCCACAGCCCCCAGAACCTGTGACCTCATATTATACGTCACTTTCTAAATGGTTTTGTTCCGTACATATTTTCATTCCTTAAATATTGAGCACCAGTGGTATCAGAAATTTGGATTTACTCAAAGAAATGAAAAACATCAGAATCTGTTAAAATGTAAATACAAAAAAAAAAAAAAAAAAAATCCCGATTTTTATTCACCTTAAAAGGCAGATCACTGTGTAAAGCAACAACAAGGCTATCTTAGGCCGTGTCCCCAGACACCGATTGCCCAGGCCGCACACTGCGCCATCTGTGCACCAGGCTGGGAACCAGGGGCCAACGGATGGTGCAGCTCAAAGATGTCCCGTCTGCTCTTTGCTTTCGTGGGTTTTTTCAAAGCATGAAGAAGCAAGGAAGGAATTCTTTCAGGAATTCCTTTTCCATTTGCAGGTCTGAGGGTAACTCTTTGTACTCTCAGTGAATCCCTAACAACCTGATCATAACTGGCTGGGTATATAACCTGTGAGTTATACCAAGTTGTGTTCAAGGAAAGGAGCGTTGGTAAATTTGGAGGGGAGGGCAGACATCAGGAGGAGCTGCCTGGACCTTCTTAAGTCCCGGGGCCCCCTTGTGGTGTGAATTACATTTTATTTGATATCAAAATTCCCCTCCAACATTTAGATAAACAAACCTAATTTTCTAGTAAAATTTACTTACTTTATCTGCAGTTGCAACAGTATTATTTTTTCCCATTGTTAGTCGGAATGAGAGCTGCAGGCCCTGGCTCCTTGAAGCAGTGGGAGAGGTCCCTGTTTTTTGATCACTGAATTCTGGGCAGTTACCCAGAAACCTGAGTTTTGTGCAGTAAACCATGTGCGCACCCTGGGTACTGCTCGGGGCTGGGCACAGGCAGGTCAGGCAGGCTCATGGCCAGTGGGAGTTGGGGAGCTGGGCTGTCTGGCACTGAGCTCTTTTCCTCCCTCTGCCCACCAGGGCTTCTCAGTAGTGTCTCAAGACTCCGGGGAGGTAGCTGCCCTCCCTGGCTACCTGCCGACAGGAAGGCAACTTGAGGGCCCCACAGGAGGGGGAGATTAGCTGCATCCACCCCAGGGTGCTGCTCGGAGGAGCCCAGGCTCAGAGCTGAGTGAAGCCGCCTTCCCGTGTACTCCCGGTAGTGTAACCTAGGGTTCTTCTTTGGTAGCAGGTGATAATTTGAGGGATATCGAAGCAAGTTGTTGACTGGTTCATACATCTTCCTCACAAGTGCCTCTGTATGACACTGAATTTCATGCTGTGTCTTCACCCCTCTACCCCCCACCCCCATCCCCGCACAGCTCAGCAGGTCTTTTTGACTATTGATGTGCAGAAATTTAGCTAACCTGAGAGGTGCAGCTGCTCTCTGACTGTCCTCAGAGTGGCTACACCTCTTTGAACTATTTTCTCTTTCCCTCGTCTTGGAAAACATGAAACAAACAATTACTGAGGTGTGAGCCTAGTGCGCTGGGTCCAGAACAACAGGCTGAAGGCCCAAAGTGTCAGACACCTGCTCTGAGACCTGGGAGGTTTTCCTTCCTCTGGCCTTGCTATAGGTCGCTTACGTTTTCATAATGAGTACATCCTGTCATCCTGGTTGTATTTATTTTTCTGTGCTCCTTTGAACTATAGTGACTTTATTTCTCAAAGTGGGCTTTAATGAGAAGACAGCAGCCTTGTCGCAGTGTGCGGAGATGGTGCAGTGGGATGGCAGCGTGGTCTGCTGTGTTCCTAAAAGTGGGTGGAATCAAGTGAGAAGTGCAGCTCCTGGGTCTTACCAGCTCTGCCTCAAGGGCTCAGTAGCCACATGTGGCCAGGACCCTCTCCCACGCCACAGCAGGGCTCCTCCCGGGCACCTGGCCGGGGAGTGAGCTTCCTCCTGTGAGGCGCCTCAAGGCAGGGCATGAGCGGGGCTCTCTTAGCCTGGAAGTCAGGGAGGTAACGCTGTTCCCAACTGCAGCACCTGGGACTCTGGCCAGGGGTCCCCTAACTGGTGTCTTATTCTTTCGAGGAATGGCTGCATTTGCCCCAGAGTATTTAAGTTCCTGTTAGCCACAATTCTAAGAAAGATTTTACCTAACAAATGCAATGAGTATAATCTAATTCTTTGTACCTTCAGTGAATCCCAAACAATGAAAAAAAAAATAGTTTCTGTTAGCACTTGTCGGCTTTCTTTTTTTTTTTTGAGACAGAGCCTCAAGCTGTCACCCTGGATAGAGAGCTGTGGCATCACAGCTCACAGCAACCTCCAACTCCTGGGCTCAAGCAATTCTCCTGCCTCTGCCTCCCAAGTAGCTGGGACTACAGGCGCCCGCCACAATGCCAGGCCATTTTTTGGTTGCAGCCGTCATTGTTTGGCAGGCCCGGGCTGGAATCGAACCCACCAGCTCAGGTGTATGTGGCTGGTGCCTTAGCCTGTTGAACCACAGGCGCCGAGCCACTTGTCGGCTTTCTTAAAGTTCTCTTCAAACGTGGCCGCCTGGGATCCGCAGCTGCCTGCCGCTGTCCTGGGGCTTGGTGTCCCAGTGGAGACAGATGCTATTGCTGGGTAAGGGAGCTGTGTTTTCCAGGATACAGGAAATCCACAATATTTGTTAGCCCCTGTGTCTGTGTCTCCGTTGAGTTTAGATATGGCTGAGCTTTGAAGGCTGCTGAATTTGGTAATGTTTACTTCAAAGAATGATTCTAGAAATAATTAATTCAGCAGGACTGCTGACTGCTTCCTGCCCCCCTGCAGGAAGTGTACTTTTTGATATTTGGTGAGCTTGGACCTGGAGTCTTTCCCAAGCTCCATGCTGCCCTCCCTCATGCAACAGGGAATAAGACAGGGCCCTGAGAGGGCCTGGGTGCTGACCAGAGCTTCCTGTTTGGGCTCCAGGCCCCCCTCTGTTCTTGGCAGGTGCCCTTTCAAGGTTGCAGTCCCTGAGCTTGGTCTGGGCCCTCCTGGGGCTCCAAGCTGAATGCCCAGGTCTGGAAGGGAGAGCGCTCCAGGGAAGGGGGCTCCCAGCAGCAGAATTGGTGAGGTCTGGATGTGCAAAGGCTGCAGCAGGAATATCTGGGGCTGAGTCCCAGGACTCTGTCCCCACTGTAGACTCTGCCTCCAGGACAGGCCCCTGCAGGCTGGGGGAAGCTGAGAGAAACCATCAGGCTCTCAGGCTACCAGGGATGTGAGGGTGACAGAGACTCAGGGTGAGGGCCCTTGTGACCAGAAATTCTCTGGTCTTCTGGGACCAAGGAGTAGCCTTGTGTGAGGACAGGGCAGTCCACACAAGCCAGGCTGGCATGGGGCTTCTGTGGCTCAGCTCCCAGGCCATTTTGCAGGGTCCTCTTGCCCAGACACAGCCCTGGGGGACGATTGGTGCTTTCTCGGGGCCTGTGGGAGTGGTTCAGACTCCAGAAGGTATTTTGTCCTTTCTTTGATTGTGTTTATAGCTTGATGGACTTGGGTGTGGGAGTGTGCTGTCCTCTAAGTGTCTCAGAAGACAGTATATGTCCACCTTGAACTGCTGGGCTCTCAGGCAGGACAGAGCAAGGGACCATGCAGGGGTCTAAACTGTGGAGGAGCTGGCCCAGAGTGCTGCAGGCTGGCGGCACGGTCCAGCGTGGGAAGTGGGGCCCATCTTTACAACAGTGACTTTCAACCTATGTGCCCTGAGAGAATCTCAGGTGTGCTTCAAACCTATTTAAAGATGATTTATTAAATTATTTTCAAAGGAAGTTCAAAGCACAGTAAGTATATTCTTTTTTTATGCTTTTTTTGATCAACATAATTTAAGTGTGCCATGAAAGTTTAACTATAGGTTCAAGTGTACCGTGAGATAAAAAAGGTTGAAAAACATTGCTTTATAGGAAAATGGGCTCTTTTTTCCCTTTTTCTTAAAATCTGCAGCCCCGTCGGGTAAGAATCGGACAACTCAGGGCCTGAGGTTATTAGGAGCCTTCCTTTCAGGAAGAAGCCCAATTGAAAAGCTAATGAAAGTCACTCAGCGAGTCCCAGGCGTCCTCAGACCAGGCTGGGATCCGCAAGCCTCACACACAGCTTCTTGGGAAGCAGGCAGAGGGCACTCTGAAGAGACCACGGAGAGCACTTGGGGTCTGGGGAGAGGCCACAGAGTAGTGCAGCAACCAGCCTCTTGTTTACAGTGGGCGCCACACAGGCAGCAACAGGAGGCCTGCGGGAGCTGGCGGGGCACGGCAGGGACACAGTGCAGGGTCTGCCTCCATTGCAGAGCCTGTGCCAGCAGGTTGTATTTGGGATTCTGCTGTTTTCACTGTATTTGGAGGTGCATGCAGGGCTCTCACTGGTGTTGGTGCTACTGTCCCTGCCTCTCCAGGCTGTCACGTTCCATGCTGATAGCAGATACTGCACTCAGCATCACCCTCGCAGGAGCACCTCCCGCCAGCTGATGTGAATTAAATGCTCACATGACCCTTTACCCTTGCTGCTCTTAAATTCATGCTTTGCAAACAGTGTAATGAGGGGTTTGCTGGCCCAACTGGAAGTTTTTGTTAAAACTTATTTGTGCAGAGCAGGGCCTGCCTGCAGGAAGCAGCTCCCCAGGCAGCTCCAGGCCCAGCACCTGCTGCTCTGGCTGCCTGCAGTGATGAGCCTTCTAATTCCCTTCCCAGCCCCTGTGCTCAAGAACGCAGCTTCTTTTAATTAGATTATCCCCTTAAAGAGATACCCTTGACTGGCTATCCTACACCAGCAGGGCTGACCCCGCATCTCCTCGCTGGGGTCTTCCCTGGCACCTCACTTGAGCTGGCCACAGGGGTTGGACCCCAGGAGTGCAGGCCCCCAGCAGGTCAGTGCAGGCTGCAGGCAGAGCTCTTCTTGCCATTGTAGGGGCGGCATCTGGAGGAGCCGTTCGTAGGAAGATTCAGGTGACTTTGGGGACTGCCTCATGTCACATGCTGGGTTTGGAGACTGTGGGGACAGATTAACTGTCTTGACTGGACTGACCATGGTGCCATGGCCTTGACCTTTCCCCGTCCCAGAGGCCCGTGTGATTTACAAGGCAGGTGACCTTGTGCTAATAGTCAGGGTCAGAGTGGACAGCTGCTCTCCACTGCCTTCCCACTCAGAGCAGTGTTCTAAGGAGGGTCGTTTTCAAGGAAGGCCCTGAGCTGGCCTTCTTCTCTGCTCACCCAGAGCTGCCCTCTGGGCAGGGCTGGACTTTGATTTGCTCACATCATCCAGTCCCAGTGCCTCCTCCCTGCCAGGTAGATGGCTGTGTGTCCCGAGTGGTGGTGAGCGGTGGAGAGGCCAGAGAAGGGCCTTTGGTTTCAGTGGATGCTGTCCTGGCCATTGGCTGGCCAGGCACTTCTAGAACTTTCCTGGCTCCAGCAGGTGTGGGAAGAGCTTGGCTGGCAGCTGCCCTCTGCCAACCCAAGTCCCAGAAAGAAGTGCTGCAGGATAGCCTGGAGTAGCAGCTGTGTGCCAGTTACTTCTGAAAATGCTTTGATAATTTTATTTTTTAACTTTATTCAAATTAATACGAGGATACCATATTTAGGTTACACTGTTTTCATTTGTAGAAGAGCCTTTGACATTTTAAAACAGAAATTTTGAACAAGGAAGAATGTCATGTTGCGGCTACAGTAATAGCTCGTGTGTATGTGGATTCCTTGGACAGAGAATCAGAGGCTGATGTGGTTTTAGTGCCTTTAACGGCCTCTGCACACACAAGACCAGTGTCCTCTGCTCTGCCTCTCGTAAGACCCGAGTCCCCACGCTCCCCGCGGGCACATTGCCTGGCTCTTAGGTTTCTGTTCCTGAGACAAAGCAGAGTTGCTGATTTTCGGTTAGATCTCGGCCATGATGAGTCACTTTGGGGCATTTAGAGGACTGACTTCAGGGCAGATGCAGAGGTGCTTGTGCCACGTCTGTGAACGCGGCTCCTGCTCCTGCATAGCATGTGTGACCTGCCCCTCTAGGCCGGCTTGTCCACTGGCTGCCTGCCAGTGTGGGCTTATGGTCTCCATAACTGTCCCCTCCCCCACCTCACCCCGCCACATGTGAGCCCTGCACGCACAGGGATCTGCCCCCCAGTTCACACTGTCTCCACAGCAGCCAGGATGGGTAACAGCCCTGTTGGTTCCATGACGGGCCGTCTTGAGGTGGCAGGTGGTCTCTTCTCAGGGCCACTTGGTGGTGGGTGGCATAGTACTTCAAGAAATCTGGCTGTGTTCCCAGCCCAGAGCTGCAGCACAAGCACAGCATCCTCAGGGGTTTTAGAGGGCGCAGCCACCTGCAGGGACATCGGGGTGTGGTGACACCCCAGAATGGAGCACCTCCCCCTCCTGGGCACTCTTAGCTGCATGTGCAGGGAACACCGAGCAGACGCCATCAGCCGGTTCAATCCAAACCATAGCAACACAGGACACAGTGGTGAGGGGGGCGCAGCCACCGGCTGCTGTCTGAGGCCGGCCTTGCTCCAGATCAGCCGTGGGGTGGTAGGAGTTCAGCCAAGGAGCCTCTGCCTCCCCCAGTGCGGGCAGCCAGGCCTCAAGGCTTAGCTGTCGCCCACTCTGGCTGTGGGTGAGACATTTCCCCCAAATGCCTAAGGGGAAAGGTCGACTCTGGGAGGAGAGAGGGTCAAAACATCTGAAGCTTGTTCTGGCCTCAGGTGATAATGCCTCTGCCCGTGCAGGTGAGAGCCTTCTCCACAGGGCCCCAGCACCCGGCCATCCCTCCCCATGCCTTACCCTGACCCAGTGGCATGTTGGCCACTGTCTTCAGGGCAAGTGTCTTTGTCCAAGTCTGATTTTTGTCTTCCGTGTTGTTGGAGACTAGGGGGTCACGGTGTCACTGCCCGGCATTTCTTGCCCAGAACACCCCAAACAGTGAGGTCCCAGCCTCTATACTCCACCATCAGCTGGTGGGCCTGCTGTGCCTAGGCTGTCACCACCCCCACGAGAAGGAACCAGGCACCATGTGAACAAGTCTGTGGTCCCCTGCCCAGCAGGGGACTTGACAGGGAGAACCTGAGGCCCAAAAAGTGAACTTGAGGCTATTTTCTTTGTCCTGAAGGTGCCCAGGAAGAGGCAGAGCCATCTTAGGGCTGTTCCCTGTCCCCCACAGTGGACCGAAGTGGGACAGGGTGTACTTCCTTCTCTGTGTTGTTCTTCCATAACTCAGATATGCACATGTTACCAATGCCACCTGTGCCACCCATGCCACCTATCCTAGCACACAGAGCACACAGAGTCATCTTCTCTGCTCTGGCAATATCCTCGTCAGAGCCCAGGAGGTTGTCCCTCTAACAGTGAACACTTAAGGGCCAGTGGGCATCCGGTGTCCTGTGTCCATCTGCAAGTCAGTGGAACGAGGCAACCCCTGTCTTCCTGGCTGTCCTTCCTTGTGGCGGCCAGGTGTGTTGCAGGTGTAAGGCCAGACAGAGTCAGACACCAGTTGTGAATCTGGCAAATTGTGTCAACTGCACTTTGACAAATGATCTGGAAATGGTTTCAGACTTAAGAGTTGCAGAAATCATGCTGAAATCGCCTTGCCCCCCCCCCCCCCAGCTTCTGTTCTTGTCCCACTTGTATGGCTGTAGCTTGACGGCAGAGCTTGAGCCAGCTTTGCTTTGAGTGTGAAGTGCAGACTCCCCTGGACTTGTTCCCACCAGGGCCCCTCCTGCCCCAGGACCCCTGAGACCACACTACTTCGTCCCCACTGGTTTGGGACAGGCTTTCCTACTTCACGCCCTTGCTGGTGTGAGCAGCACTGGCCACATGGTCTGCCTGATGTTTTCTTGTGACGACTGAATGGTGGGTTTGGGAAGACGCCCATGTGGTGAGGGGCCCTTCCCATCACGTCAGAGGGCACCTGGCTCCTGCAGGACTCTGCTCTCCTGGCTCGGGTACGTCTGCGAGGCCCCCTGCCAGGTCACTGCTCTCCCATCCACTCTGTCCAAACACCTTCCAGGGGAGGGTCCCAGTGCTGCCTCCTGGGGATGTGCGTTAAACCCCCAGTCACTGCCGGGGTGGGTGGTCCCAAGGCCTAGCATTGATTCAACGTCAGCGGCCCCTGCCTGCCGCAGCTGTAGCCACCTCACGACCTGTCCCCTCACTCCTCCCACTGCTATTCATGGGAATCCTCTGCAAGGAAGGCCTGTCCCTTCGGCCCCATACTTCCTGCTGTCATGGTCACACTGCTTTTTATCCCAGAGATTGTTGACACTGCCAGGGTTGAGTTTCTGGCCCACATCGTTTGGCTCTGGTCACCAAGAGCACTGATTAGGTGGCTTCTGTGCCCCCTGACTGCCCATCTCTTGGAGTGCACCTGTTCCAACATCGCAGGGTCCTCACCTGGGTTTTATGTCCTTTTTTCCATCCCTGGGTCAGGCTCTCCCAGGAGCCCTGGTCCTATAGCAGAGAATGGTGTCTCTTACCCCTGAGCTTTCCCAGTGAACACAAAGAACCCATGAAACAAAAGGACAGACCGTGCAGGCGACTGCAATGGCCAATGAAGAGCCAGCCTTAGCTGCAGTGTGTCGCAGGAGTCCTCTCCTGTCTCATCCCTGGGAAGACAGGGCTGTCGTCAGCACAGACCTGGTGACCAGGTGACGTGTCTGCGTCCTGGTGGCGGGAGCTGCGGTCAGTGTGTGTGTCAGAATTCAGAGAACCTGGACCAGGAGTAGGTGGGAGCTTTCTATAATTTCAAGTCCATTTTCTCTGACCTACAACTACGCTAAAAATAATATCTAACACAAAGTGCATGGGCTGGTGTGCTATACAGCCTATGGTCCCAGCCAGTGGGAGGATGGCTTGAGTCCAGGAGGTGGAGGCTTCAGGGACCTGACCAGGCCTGTGAATGACCACTGCACTCCAGCCTGGACAGCATAGCAAGACCTCATCTCAAAATATAATTCACAGAACTGTATATCACAAATAGTCATGTTAGCCTACGCCTGTATACGTTAATCAGGGAGGAAGTGTGGAGAATCCCAGTGTAAACTGTAACACTGAACCTATTTACAACTAAGCAGCATTTTATAAACACACACACACACACATGCCTCCGACATGTGTAACCTTGCTGGGTTAGACGGCAGAAACATATGAACCAGCACAGGAGTCAGAAGCCAATACCCTAGAAAAGCTGCTGTGAAAACTGAGCAGTGTGTGGGTTTGGTGGCTAATACGCACGTTAAATAATTCAACAATGGTTATGAGAGACGTATGTATTAAACCAAAAACAAACCACTGTTTTTGGTATCCAACATTAAGGAAAATTATTTACGGGGGCCTGGGGCACCTCCCTGGATGACACGTGGCCCAGCAGTCAGGGCTCGGCAGAAGGCCTCTAGGCCAGCAGCTGCAGGCCAGGGCTCTTCCAAAGCAGGATTAGGAACATGGAGAATCTGCTACACAGATGTCATTGCTACACTTGTGGCAGGAGAAAGTGGAAATACTGAAGGTTCAGCCACAGGGAATAGGTGAGGAATGTGTGTGTTTCCCTGAGGTTGCCGTGTGATCCTGTCTGGTGACTGTAGTACCCTGCGGGCAGAGGGGCGCGGAAGGGCAGCAAGTCACCTTGGTGGAAAGGAGCTTCCTCTCCTGGGCATACAGTTCCAGCAGGCAGGAAGGCAGGGCACCGGCCAGCGCAGGGGCCGAGGTCGCTGCAGGTGCAGATGCTGGGCGGGGAGCAGAAGGTAGCCAGTCCGTCAGAGTGCAGCTGCCGGGCAGGACCTATGAGCCTGTCAGGCCGTGCAGAGGTTGCCCCGCTTGCTGTGGGCACGCGGACTACGCATGAAAGAGTGGGGTGTACAGAGGTCACCTGTGCAGTGCAGCAGGAAGGGGTTAGAAAACCCAGGGAAACAGCATCTCCTGGTTTGGGCTTTGGGAAAGCTCAGTGCAGGTGGAGGGCAGACATGCATTGGCAGAGCTCCTTCGTCTGGCCCGAGAAAGCTCCCGAGTCTATGGACGTGGCAATGTCACGACACATCCCGTGCAGTGGCTTGTCCTGCCCACGTGCAGGTAACTGGAACCCAGCCAGGCTTGGGGAGTTTCGTCAGTGCCCCTCTCACTGTCCCATTCTGTGTGGACTATTTTATTCGGTTTTGTGATTTGGGGTGGCCGGTGCTGCTGGCATCTGAGTAAGATAATCTGGGCCTGCTTCAGGTTGTCGGACCTTGGTGCAGGAAACAGGCCTGTTCCCACCATGCTAGTCAAGCAGGTGACTCTCCCTAAACACTGACCACAGGTATCGGGGGACTTACCCGAAGGCCTTTGGTGTCAGTCAACATGCTGTCTGCTGTGGTGACGGGCCGCATCCCAATGAGGGAAGCTTAGGGTTTGAAACAAATGTGACAGGGTAGCTCCCCAGGTGAAGCCACGTCCCCCAGTGTCACCACTCACCTCCAGGACCCATATGTGGAGAGTGGGCTGTTCACTTCCCCTGGCTCATGGTCAGTAAGTGGGTGGTTCTCTTTCTTTATCCCCCTTTAGATTGTACCGAGATCAGCAACTGCAGTCACACTGCACCGTGGAGATAACAGTTGGAGAAAGTCAGGGGTGTACAGGTAGCCAGCAAGCCCACATGGTGGGCAGGAGAGGCCAGAAGCCGTGGCAGGTGCAGTGTGAGCTGGCGACAGGCTCAGACGCACTGTGCATGTAGTTCTGCCTGGGGCGCAGGTGGGCCCTTCCTTCTTGTTGTTGTGAGACAGGGTCTGACTCTGTTGCCGTGGCTGGAGTACAGTGGTGTCATCACAGCTCACTACAGCTTGGAACTCCTGGGCCTGAGTGATCCTCCTGCTTTAGCTTCTCGAAAGTGCTGGGACTTCAGTTCTGAGCCACCATGCCTGGCCCGCCCCCTCTTCCCTATGTTCACATTGGCTTGGAGCAAAACAATAACCTCAGAGAACGTGGACATTGTGCACCAGAGTGCTGGATCCTTGCTCATCTTGCGTCAGGCCCTACACAGACCCTTGTCCCGTGTCAGAAGAGCTTCACATCCCTGGGCAGTGGGCCAGGCAATGGTCTGATGCTGTGGTCCAGGGAAGTCCTGAGTGGTCCCGTACCTGGGTCTGCAGGGCAGGTGATCCATTCAGATGTTGCTTCCACTTGAGGCTGAGATTGGTTGACCCCCAACTCAGGACAAAGTCTAAGGAGTTTCTTAGCCACCTCGGAGGAAATTAGTTACTCTGAAAAATATTATGTTTTAGAAAAAAAGATTTTTAGAATTGTGTTCAGAGTTATACCTGAATAGTTTGATAGGGTTCACAACAGGCTACCATGCTTTGGCCCCAAAGGTAATTTTCTTTTTTTTTTGAGACAGAGCCTCAAGCTGTCACCCTGGATAGAGTGCAGTGGCATCACAGCTCATAGCAACCTCTAATTCCTGGGCTCAAGTGAGTCTCCTGCCTTAGCCTCCCAAGTAGCTGGGACTACAGGCGCCTGCCACAACGCCCGGCCATTTTTTGGTTGCAGCCATCATTGTTGTTTGGCGGCCCGGGCTGGATTCGAACCCGCCAGCTCAGGTGTACGTGGCTGGCGCCTTAGCCCATTGAGCCACAGGCACCGAGCCTCCCAAAGGTAATTTGCAGCTGCTCTCATAGTTTCTCCTTATAAAGTACTTGCTCATTCTGCTGTTTTATTGAAAACTATCTTATGCCTTGCTATAATAGTCAGTGATTTTCTCTGCAAAGCTTTGTAATATCTTTATTTTTTAATTTGTAATTTTTATTTTATTTTATTATTATTTTTTTGAGACAGAGTCTTGCTCTGTCTCCTGGCTATAGTGCTGTCAGCTTAGCTCACAGCATCCTCAAACTCCTGGCTCAAACTCAAGCATTCTTCCTGCCTCAGTCTCCTGCGTAGCTGGGACAATAGGCCCCACTACAGTGCCCAGCTAGTTTTCTGTTTTTAGTAGAAACTGGCCTCGAATATCTTTTTACAAGATTTTTTTCCATAGTCACTATTAGTTTGGCTTGTGGAACAATTGGTAATTTAAAAACTGGCACTTCTCATTGTATTGACGGTTAATGAGAATGTGTACAGTCAGTTTTAAACAGCCCAAGCAGAAGATGGGAGAATTCTTTTACTTTTGATTATAACATGTTTCAGGCAACTGTAGGACAACAGAGGTCAGCGTCATGACCATCCGTGTTCTTTTTCAGAGGGACAGCATATGCCAGTCACCTGTTCATCTCCCTCGCTCTGTATTATTTTAAAGCAAATCCCTGGGATCATACTATTTCATTTGGAAATGCTCCATTATATACCTATAAGATAGAGTCTTTTAAAACAATGTAACTACAATACTATTATCACACCTAAAAAACAGAGAAATCCAATCAAGTATTTAGTCCATGCTCCAGCATTGCCGGCTGTCTCATAAACAGCTGTCTTTTTACCGTTGATTTGTACAAATAAGGATCAGACGTGTTGAGCTGATGTGCCCACATGGCTCTTGCTACCCCAGATCTGGGATGTCAGGCTGGGCCTGCACATGCTGGTTGCTCCTCCAGGCCTGACGCCCTTACTGCCCTGACTTCTGTGAGCCAGTGGCAAGAGTTCAAGGCAGAGCTGAATCCCTTTCTGTGGCCTCCCCAGGCCTTTCTGTGATGGTGAGGTCACCGAGGAGGAACAGTGCTCTGACCTGACCCCTCTGTCAGAAAGTCCACCGGCCCCCGCCAAGGCCCCAAGCCCGCATGCCAGCAGTGTGCCAACTGCACTGCTCACTTGCATTTGTCATCTGAAAGTTTCTGTCAAAGTCACTCTCCCCTGTAAACTCTTTGGTTGCTCTAAACCCAATTGTTTTGAGAAAGTGAACACTTTATTCATTCCCTTTACCTAATTTTCAGAATGATGACTTGGTTCCCAGGCATCCTTGCGGGTTCTTTTTAATGTGACTTTGCTGATGCCTCTCAGTGCTTGAGCTCATCTTCTGTAATTCTCTTACTTTTGTTTTTGAATCTTCTATATAGGTAATTATATTTTTTCTGTTTCAACCCTTATAACTGTTATGTCTTTTACTCTTAAGAATTACAGAGTAGGGGTGGTGCCTGTGGCTCAGTGGGTAGGGCACCAGCCCCATATACCGAGGGTGGCGGGTTCAAGTCCAGCCCCAGCCAAACGGCAACAAAAATAGCCGGGCGTTGTGGCAGGCACCTGTGGTCCCAGCTGCTCGGGAGGCTGAGGCAGGAGACTCGCTTGAGCCCAGGAGTTGGAGGTTGCTGTGAGCTGTGACGCCACGGCACTCTTCGGAGGGCGATAAAGTGAGACTCTGTCTCTACAAAAAAAAAAAAAAAGAATTACATTGTTAAGCCTGTGTAGCGACCACTTAGATTCTGCAATTTCCATTTTACCGGATTCTCTGGATTGTGTGGCCAGTGTATTAATCTCTGTGCCCCTCCATCACTCCGCCATCTATCGGTTGCCTTTCAGAGTGGACACCACGTGTCAGCGCGCCAGCCATTGACTAGAGCACGTCGTGTGCTTATTTTCTCTTAAAGAATTCACACACGATGAAATGGACAGACCTTAAGTGTGCATTTTTGGAGTTTTAAAGATGTATATGCCTGTCTAATGCAAACTCCAGCGAGATATGTAAAATTACTGTCACCCCAAAGGATCTCCCCCTGCCCCAGTTTGTACCCACTCCCATTCGTACCAGGATCAAGACTTTATCTGTGAGACATTACTGGGCTTCTTGTCTGTTTATCTCCAGATGTTCCCCGTGCGGAGGGAATGTCAGCTTTATGCTCGTGGCTGGCCTGTTGGCAAACTTTCTGAAAGGCCCGTCCAAATGACATTTCTTCGTGGGGACCTCATGCCCTAGGTGCCCACATAGGAGAGCCCCTAGAGAAGGGCCAATATGTTTTTAAAGTTTTTTCCGTACCCTATGTTCTCTCTCCTCTCCTTCTGTGATTCAGATTACATGTATGTTAGACTTTTTGATGTTTTTCCACAAGTTCCTGAGGCTTTTCTTTTTTTTAATCCAGTCAAGTCCCTGTTCTTCAATTAATATAACAACTCTGATCTATCTTCATGCTTATTGCTTTTTTAATTTTATGGTCTCCAACCTGTTATTAAGGTCATCCAGAAAAATTTCCACTTCGAATATTTTATTTTTCAGTCCTAGAATTGGTTTGGTTCTTTTTCTAGTTCTGTTTCTCTTCTGAGTTTTCCTACCTGTTTATGCCTTGCAAAAATTCTTTTCTTTATATCCTCGAGTGTACGTTTCACCTCATCTGCTGTGTCACTTGTGCTCAGGGTACAGAATGAGCATAGAGAGGAAGTGTGTGAAACACACCGTGTTTGGCACAGTGGCCAGTGTTGTAGGCGAGGCAAGGCACGCTCTGACCTCCTACTCCGAGTAGGTCCGGGGAGCTGTCCCTCAGAGGCCCAGTGGCCCTCAGCTCCTGTTCCCTGGGGTCTCCCGTCACTGCCAACCTGGCAGGGGGGCTGGGAACACCCGACTCTCACAGAGTGTGAGGGCAGCACGGCCATGATGGGCTGGGGGAGAGCTCCTGTGTGTTTACCAGGGGCTTCAGGAGGATTTCTGACCTGACCTCTGACCTGGGTGCATGCTCATGGTGGTGTTCCAGTTCACACCACAACTGGACATACCTGGACCCACATGTGACGGCCTGTGTCTAGTGGCAACCAGGACACCTAGGAACACTGACCTCTGAGTGTGTGGGGAAGATATGGAAAAGCCAGGCATTAAAATGGATTGTCTCCCAAGGTCATGTGTGGACATCTGCTTCTACAGCAGGAGGGGTTTGCACTAACATAGCTCATAGCCTCAGCAATACTGTAGCAGGGACTTCGGTGCCTCTGGGCTGGAGGGAGGCCGAGGTGACATCTGTGTGCACATGGCAAGGGATGCATATGGGCCTGCCTGGCTGTAGCTCTGGGACCCACACTACAAGGTGCCTCTGCGTAGCTGCTCCCCTGGGACTGGCTGAAAATTGGGCGCAAATCTGCCTATGCACCCAGGAACCCTGGGCACACCGCCACAGACACGTACATTCAGTGGCTAAGACTGAACAAAAGTCAAAGCCCTCGCCCATCACAGGGCCTGCATTTTGAGCTCTCCAGGGCCCCGGGGAGGCCATGGCCACATGCACCCAGGTCTGAAGTGTCCCTGCAGTCATGAACAGTCGTCCGGCCCAGTGCTGACCAGCACTTCTGCAGGAGACTGACAAGCCACTTTGAGGTCTGTAAGTTTCAGCTCATTTCATGCACAGGAAACAAAAGACAAAGGAATGGTAATGCCCTGTGCCCTTCAGCCTGATCTGTGTTAAATAGTTGGAATATATTAATCCTAAAATTTCTCTGTCACTAAGTCTAATTTCCGTTGACGGAAGCTTTTTCTTATTTATCCAAAACCAATAAAGCTCGCAAGGTCATTACTATGAATTTTGTTCTCAGGCTAGTGGAGACACCTGGATGGGGCTGAGTGGCCTGGGGCTAGGAAGTCTGGTTGTCACGGCAACTGAGCATTAACAAGCCCCAGGACGGCCTGGGATGGAGGGCTGCCAGGGGGCGCGTGGGTCACAGAGGTCATTTCCTGTTGCTCTGCAGAGCCCAAGGACATCCTTAAAATACATATTAACAATTTGCTGGGTTGGGAGTGCACAATTCATCACAATTTTATTTCAAGCACAAAACCTTTAACCAGCTCTTCTAAAAATGTCTACTTGCTAGAAAATTCTGTATTGTTTACAACCTGATCTCTGGTTTAAATCCCATGGCCGAGATTTGGCATCTCCCAAGGCTTCCCTGTGGGTCAGGCTGTGCATGTGAGTTTCTCATTAGCTGTGCCTGAGCACATCAGCAACACGGACAAAGTGCTCTCATGACCGTGAGCTGTGACCTGGAGGCTGGACAGGCTATGAGGGGCTCGTGTCCAGTGGGACCTGACCATCTCAGGCCAGTTCTACAGATTCATGAGCATAGCCCAGCTCAGGCCCAGCCAGGGCACTGTAGCTGCCTCAGTTTAAGGTGTACTAGTAACAGGTCTGCTGGGGTGGGTGGTGCTGTCTGATCACTGTCAGCAGGCTGGAGGGGTCAGCAGGCCCGGGCAAGACCCCCATGTGTGGTGCCTGCTGATAAGGGGATGTGCACCAGCCATGTGCTAGAGAACATCAGGGGGTGTCCACCTGTCCCCAGCTGGCTAAGTTAGAAGCCACCACACGAGCATGCTCTGGGCCTGCAGGCCGCCTCTGTGTGCCACAGGCCGCCTCTGTGTGCCACTTTCGAGGCTTTCAAAATGCATTCCAGCATTCCAGCCTTTGGGTGGAATCTCCACATGGATGCTGAGCAATAGTAACTGAACTTCTCAAAAATGGCCTCACAGGGCCTACGAGTAACAAAAGCTGCGATCTCCACTCTGCGGATTTAGAAAGAAACAGCAAAGAAACAGCACAGCCCCTGAATGCTGGGACCCTGAGGCGTTACTGCTGAAAAGAGCAGGCTTTGTCCTTGACATTATCTCTGTTGCCTCTAGGTAGCCCCTGAGACGTAGCCAAGGCCCAGGGCCAAGGTGGCAGAGCCTCCACTCACCACCTTTGAAGCAGGTACTTGGCAAACGCGGGCTGGGAGAGGAGACACTTTCCCTGAAGTCAGAGACACAAAGAGAAGTGGGGTCCATGGCTCTGGGTGGTGGTCACAGAGGCCAGCTGTCTCAGGGCTATGTGGGTCTGGCCTGAGAGTGCCACTGCTTCCTGTGCTGGCTGGGCCACATCTGGACACAGGCTTGGTGGCCTCAGCAGCTCAGCAGCCTGTCCAGCCCCAGGGGCACCTACAGCTCTTCTCCACTATAGCTGTGGTGCAGGTGAGGTTTCAGTATGCTTTTTCATAATTTTTCATCCTAAAATATAACCTGCAAAAATTAAGGAAACTTTTAAAAGCTCCCAGCTCTCTCCAGGGCCGTGATTAGAAGCCCCCAGGGTGGCAGAGGGCGGCCGGCTCAGCGCTGAGTGACAGTCAGTCAGGAGGGAAGCACGGTGCTCCCTTGCCCCTGCTCCAGCAGAGAAGCTAATGGATTTCCTATTTCTGCTGTGGATGGTGGCTGTCATTTTTGAAGGATCCATCTGTGCTATATTTAATTACTCTCGAAGTAGCTAAAATAGTTTCGGCAAAGTTAATGAGACCTCAGTTGATGTTTTCCTTCTAGAGTGGCCGTCTAAGTGATTCACGCCCCTGAAACGTGTTCAATCATGTTTCTGCCTTGGCCAGAGGCAGCTCCACTGACCTCACACTGTGCAGCCTTCACCATGTGTCTCCTTGGGCCTGTCCCCTTCTCTGGCCGCCCCTTCCTGGCTCCAGCTCACCTTAGAGCCAAGACACAGGCGTGACCCAGGCCAGACCACAACGTGGCTCTTGTGTGGCCCTTGTGGACCTAGAGCGGGTGGCTGCTTTTCGCCGCCACACCGCCTGGGCCGCAGGTCCTGGGCTTCCCCCCCGGCCTCAGGCATCAGCCTGTCCTTGGGTCTGTGTAAATCCCAAGGTGGGAGCACCTAGGGAGGACTTGGCGTCCACTCTGGACTCTGGGATGCCTGTGCGTAGAGGGTGCCGTGGGCAGGGCTGGCCAACAGTTAGCACAGGTGCTCCAGGCTAGACGGTCAGGGGGGCAGGTGTGGTGTCAGGAGACCACAGGGCTGGTGCTTTTGGGTCTCACACCCAAGGGGATGGGTCACCAAAGCCCTTACTCCTCACTTGACACCGAGGTCCACATCCAGGATGTTTTATGCAGAGTCTTTTCTTGACAGTGTGCGGCTGCCGTGGCAGACGGGCTGGGCCTTGCACTGTAGATTTTCCCACCAGAGACCCAGGGTACAAGCCAGAAGTAAGAGCGAAGGAGGTCCACCTGGGGGCAGTCGGCGAGCCAGGTGCCATTTCCCTCTACCTTTGGTGGTCAAGGGATGTTATTACACCTGCAGACACCTCCCCCCAACCCCCAAATAGACATGGTGTGTAGGCTGACCATCGAGGTCAGCAAGGGCCACTAGCAGGCTGGGCCAGCTCTGCACATGGGGGTTTGGACCTTTCCCAGGAGTCTGCCCACAGATGCCTGAGCTGCAGGGTGTTACGACTGACCGAAGCTGAGCAGCTGCAGACCTCATGGACAGCAGCCAGGGCCACCCTTGTACCTGGGTGTACCTTGTACCCTGGGAGCCAGGGTGGGTTTGGTGGCCGTGCCCTGCAGCTGCAGTCAGAACTGCATCAGGGCTCATTGTCCCTGGCACGTCTGAGCTATGTGGACTCCTGGGATGTAGTCCCAGCATCAGGACAGTGTCCATGCCTCCCCACTGGGATGTCCCTGAGGGACAGGGAGTGACCCTGAGGAAGGCAGCACAGCCCTGGGTGCCGTGTGTCTCACCTGCTGCCCAGCCTCTACACGGGTCTGTGGGTGCATCTTTTCCAGTTGACTGCCTCGGTCCTCACTGTGTCATTGGCGGGTGAACCTTCCAGAAGCAGACTCAGGTGCTATGTGAGAGCCATCATCTGAGGTCCCCTCATCGGCCTTTGCTGACCGCCACCCCCAAGGTCCCAGAGAGACATGTTCTGCTACAAAGAGGGGCTGCTGCTCTCAGTTACCCCCACCCCTGCCACAAGTCGTAATACCCAGGCCCTGCACACGAGGACCTTGTCACTGACGTGGACCTGTCTCCAAAGGAGCCTCTGCCTCCTGGTCGTGCCCGCAGAGACCCAGCACCCCGGCCTGGCATGGCCCCACCCCAGCAGGGTTCTGGCTGTTTATGTTTTTAGAGGATGCGTACTCCACCACGCCGAAGCGGAGAACAATGACTCGCCTTGTGCAGGCAGCACAGCTGCTGAGATTCCACAGGATCCGAGCAAAGAAAACAGGAGCAGGTGGGTCCGTGGTGACCCTTTCCTTCCCAGAGCATCCGTGAGGGGCCTGCAGCCACCAGGGTGGCTCTGGCTTCTGCTGGGAAGATTGGGGCCCCTGAGCCCTGGGGGCTGGACAAAGAGTCCCGCTGCGGGAAGGGTTCCACCCCACCCACTCCAACAACTCCCACCCTGACCTACAATGCCCTGCTATGATGGACCGTACCAGTTCTGCTTGTTCTAGAACCTTCTGTAAATGGAACCGCAGTGTGCTTGCCCTTGTCTAAAGCCTTGTTTATTCATCATGTTTTGGGGATCCACAAGTTTCTTGAGCTGCTGACTCTGTAGGAAGCAGCAGCTGCTACTTAAGTTGCTGTGTGGTCCCAGGGTCCCCGATAGCAGGTGGGGCTCTGCATGGTTGAGCTTGTGGAGACGCAGATCCCAGTCTTTTGGTGACAATTCTGCGCTCCACAGCCTGGAAGGCAGCTCGGAGTCCCAAGGCCCACCTGTGCCCACTGTGGCGTGTGTCGTCCCATCCCAGCAGGACCCGAGAGGCTCCCACTGCTGCAGCCGTGTCCAGGCCGCCCGGAGCATCCTCAACATGCTCATGTGTGCTGCTTCCTGCTCCACCATGCCCTTTCCTACCTCCACGTGGGCATGGGTGTTCCTCCAATCACAGCTTCCTGTCAGAACCAGCCAGCAGAAACCCACCGGAGGGCGGTTAGGGGTTGTTTCTTGGCCTCCCCTTCGTGGCAGATCCATGTCTTGTGGGTGACACAGTCATTAAAACATAAACGGAAAGCCAAGCTCAGGGCCAGAAGACTGGGGCACAGACTCTCAGGGCCTCAGTGAGAAGGTGGGGGCAGAGAGGGCACAGCTGCAAGCTCCTACTTTTTAAAGTGCATTTTATCTTTTAGAGCAGTTTCAGATTTACGGAAAAACTGCCAAGTTGATGAATTGAATTCCCATTCCTCAGATAGTACCATCACCATGCAGCACAGGGGCCAGGCTTGCAGACTGAGTCCTCACTGACTCCTGCTCCTCAGCTCTGCTGGTGCCCCTTCCGACCCAGGACCCCAGATGACACTCAGTTGTCACGTCTCCTTAGGCTCCTGCAGGCTGTGGCAGCTTCTCAGGCTTGCCTTGCTTTTAGTGGCCTGTACGGGTCTGAGCAGTGCTAGGCATATACATGGGGTGCCTGTCTATTGGGGCTTGTGGGTTGTTTTTCCCATAGTTGCCCGGGCTAGGGGAGGAAGGCTTCTCCACACAGTCCCTGGGTGCCACCACCCACACAACTCATCCCCTAGGACTTTGCCTGGCACCTGGCAGGGGCCGTGCTGTCGTCTTCTCCACGCCAGCGACGCCCTCCTATCCTGTACGCAGCCCATACACGGGGCCCGGGGCTCTGTCCTGGAAGGGCATCTGTGTGGATGTGAGGCTTCTTCCTCAGGCAATGTATCCCCGGTTCTCCACTTATTGGTGTGATAATTTATGTCAGAGTGGACTCATGGATATTTTATATTTCCTGTTATCAGTACTGAGTTGTTAGCTTTTCCTTTATGAGCTTTTAACAATAAAATAATCAATAACATACAGAAAAGTCTGCAGCAGAGCACAAGGATCCCACTGTACCCCTCTGTCTGATTTCGTCCTGGTGACCCGGTCCCCCATGGGGGCCGCCTTCGTTGTGAATCACTGATCAGCGTCACCTGGTGCCCTGCAAGTGCCAGTGGGTCCCTGGTCCCTGGGATGGTAAGAAATGTGGCAGCTGAGATAGGGTTTGGCTTGGTGGCTGCTCTGAGAACTCAGAGTGCCCATGTCGACAGGGAGAAGTGAGCTGAGGTGGACGACCCATCGAGTTTCTTGTGCCGCAGGCTCCGCATGGGGAGTGCCTGTGTCGGGCAGGGCCCCAAGGGGCTGGCAAGTGGCAGTTTCTTTTGGATCTACCCTTCTTGGTTTCCATGTCTCCACCTGGCTTCCGGTCTCCTCCCAGAGGACAGGGCCACAGGGGCTCTGCTGTCCCCTGCAGGTGGCCCTGCTTCCGGTAGAAGGGGTCTGTCTGGATGGGCATTCCTTAGGGAGGGGTGTGCAGAGCTGAAGCCCACAGGCAGGGCTCTAGGCCGCCACGGGCAGTGCGTGCTCAGGGTCCAGGGTCACCAGCTCCTGGGGTAAAGGGCGCCAGAGGCCTGTACCCAGAGCCCCCACTTCTGGACGTCTTGTGTCCTGCATAGATGCTCACTGCCTTCAGAATGACACAGGATTCTCCTGTCTCTTAGTCACAGCTCAGTCCCATTTGAAGGTCTGTTTTTGTTAAACTGAGTTTGTGGAGGGGTCTCTTTGTGCGCAGTCTGGCTTCCGCTAACGCTGCCTTTGTGTCTCTCATGATTGTCGTTTCAGGATGGGAGTCCCAGCTTCTGGAAACAGGGTTCCTGGGGGTGTTTCTGTGCCCACTGTGGACCTTGTCGCCACTGCCCCAGCACACGCCCACATCCCAGGTTGTCCTATGGGGCTTCCGGTGGCTGGTGTTCAGGATCATGCTCGGAGCAGTAAGTAGATCTGGGATTGGTGACCTTTGGGAGGTGACATGCTAGAAACGTGCCCATGGCCCTGCTGAGCCCTGCAGCTTCCAGGAGAAGCAGGGATGTGGCCCCTGCACTGACCTGTGGCTTGCTGTCCTCCTTCTCTCCAGCCTGACCAGCTGCGTGTCCTTCTGCCTCCCTCAGTGACCCGCTGAGCACTTGGAACTCAACCTCTCTTGCTGCTGGGCTTGGGTTCATTTCTGTAGGACGCACCCACTTGGGAGGGCCCATTTCCCTAGGAGCCTCTTGGGGAGCAGCACAGGTTCTGGAGTGTTTGACGTTGCAAAGATTGTTTTTAAAGTGTAAGAATCGTATATGTGTCGTCTGTGACTGTCGCGCTGGGAAGGTTGGTCTCTTCCGTCTTTGACCACCAGGTCATTTGGTTTTACATGCGTCTTGTATGTACATAAAAGCTGGCTCTGTACAGACACTGTGCTGGAATCTAGAATGGACTCACCGCCTGCATGTGCCTTCCGCCTGGCCAGGGCCGCCCCGCTGTGTCCATCCCCCACCTTGAGCTGGTCCTTGGAGATACACCATGGAGGAAGTGCACCCGTCCTGTTTTTAATCCCAGCCTGGTTACCTTTAAGATTTCCAAGACATGCCTTGAACTTGGAAGTCAAGAGTGACATGGTTCCTTTTCCTAACTGCCCTAAGCAGAGAATTTGGCAACTTTTACTCTTTCTCTTACACTTCTCATTCTTTGTTAATTATATCTTAATTTTTCTGCTAGAATTATTATAAAGCTTTAACGTTTTGTACTGGAAACCTCATGCAGGTATGCTCTCTAAGCATGTTTGTTTAAGGCCTTGAGGCAGGTGGGGGCCCCGTATAAGTAGGGAGGGTCAGAATGGCCCTGGCCCTGTGGCAGCTGCCACACAGGACCTTATACGGTCACCCCACATCTCCTTTGCTTTGGCTTGAAGAGTCCCACAGTTCCCCCCAGCCCTGGCCTGTGTTGGGGCAGGCGCCAGGGTGCTGTGGGGCCATGTCACTGGCGCTGACCACAGCCTCCACGTGACCCAACTGGGCTGAAGTCCTCTCCGAGGAGCCACCCAAGGCCGTCAGCATGGTCGCCTGTCCCTGGGAGCCCTCGTCACTCATTGCAGCCCTTCCTGCCTGTTCCTTTGGCACCTGCACCCCTCACACCATGAGCCCCAAGCAAAGCTGCATGAACATTTGCCTTGCAAGGGAGTGACAGGCCAGGTCCTGGGTGAGCCAGCTCCTGGGCTGTGAGGGTCCCGACACCTTCCCAGGGTCAGGCCTGCCGCTCCCTCAGAAAGAGCTGCTGAGTTAGTCTCCGCAGTCCCAGTGTCAGCAATAGCAGACCCCCAGAATGGGGCTTCCCCGTGGGGCCCTCACCCCCTTCCCCTTTTCCGTCCACAGCACATGGATCTTGGCCCCCAGGTGCTCTTGCCCTGAGGACATTACAGCAGTGCTGGCAGCCAGGGGAGTGACAAGAACACGTCATGTGAGCAGACACAGGTGGTCCCTATGGGTGGCAAGGTGCCTAGGGCACACCTGATGACTTGATCACCTTTGATTGCTGCCCTAGATCCTTGTGGTTTTGACTTTGTTAGCTTCAAAAGCCACCCAGTTCCCAAGAGCTCCCTCGTATGCTTTGACACCGCCTGGCATGGTGACTGTGCATAGTTAGCTGCCTTGCAGTGCTCAGGTGGGCAGGGTGCCCAGGCATGGTGCTGGAGGCAGCAGGGGGAGACCTGCCGTGTCTCTCTACCCAGCGGCTGACCTGCCAGCAGCTCACTGGGGCTGGGGGCCCAGTTCTGCCTCTGCCAGCCCGGGGTGCATGGGGCTGCAGCAGCACATGGGAGGGGCTGCCAGGGGTGGGAGCTTTGTGGTGCCTCACTCCAGGCCCAGCCCAGGTAGAAGGAGAGTGGCCACAGATGACTGGGGTCCAGACTCCACAGTGACGTGTGAATGCGTTTTTCCATTTAATAAGATAGGAGATGTTTTCATGGCTCCTTTTAGTGAAATGTTGAAAATGTTAGTTGTCTCCAATCACAGCACAGATATTCTTAGCAGGCTATAGTTCCTCATCCATCTAAGACTAGATTCTTCCCTCAGCCAGCTTTAATAAGTATTCAGTGTATTAACTATTTCAAAGGACTTCATGTGAACTACAGTCAAATTAGGTGAAGCAGCATCAAGGTGAAGGCCAGGGCGGGAGAAGCCCAGTTCTGTGGAGTAGCCCAGCTCTGTGGAGAAGGTGAACCCTGTGGAGTAACCCTGCTTTGTGGAGAAGCACAGCCTGTGATGGTGCTGGGTTCTTGGAGTTTCCCAGCTTTATGGAGAAATCTAGCCCTTTGTAGAAGCCCATCCCTATAAAAAAAAGCTGAGCTCTGTAGAGAAACCTAGCTCTGTGGAACAGCCTGGCCCTGTGAAGAAGCTGAGCTCTGTAGAGAAGCCAAGCACTGTGTGGAGAAGCCAAGCTCTGTGGAGAAGCTGTCAGACTGTTTTGTGCAAGGTTCATGATGCCAAGAGTTGAATAAACTCCCACGATGCCTGACAGAACGCAGTGAATCATTAGCACATTCAGAGCACCTTTTATGGCATTTTGATTGACTGTTAGTGCCAGCTGGATAAAAAATTATCAGGTGCACTAAAAGGTATAATTACCTGATATCGTCTTATGTTGGATATTTTTAATCTGACTTCAGTGGAGAGCAGGAAGATCAAGCTCACTGATAAAAAAGGATGACAACAGCAAAACGTCCATCTGTTACGAGGTGGGAGAAAGTATGGCAGATGCTGGCAGGCTGGTGGCCCTGCCCTGTAGATGGAGCTGGTGGGCAGGTGGGCAGGACCCCAAGCCCCATGCTATGCTCTTGGCAGGTTCAATTAGAAACCAGGCACCCTGACAGCGGGGTCTGTTCCTCGGAGCCAGTCCTGAGAGGATCCCTGCAGGTACCAGGTGAGAGTACTAAGCAGAGAGGGAGGAAAAGGCTCATCCTCCATGCCCATGGGAGGCCCAGTCGTCCAGGGCTCTGGGCTCTTCTGACACCAGAGACCCTGTGCAAGGCCATGTGGAGGCTGGTGCCAGCCCCCTGCCCCATAGCCAGTGGGAGATAGTGGCTGCCCAGTGAGCAGCTGACCACAGGGGTGGTGGCCTGACCATGTGGACAGTCATCTGATGGAAGGCCGCATGGTGAGCCCTTGGGGGCCGTGGCCTATGTGGCAGCACTCGGCAGGCCACTGTCCCACAACTCCTCCACACTCCTGGAGTGTGGGAGGCAGAGGTGAAATGAAGGGCACAGGCGTTGCCCCCCCATCCTGTGGAAGTGGAGGGCACTCACAGAGAGGGGATCTGTGCACAGAGGGACTCCAAGAAGGACACACATCATTCCTGTTGTGTTGAAAAGATGCATGGCCTCAGTCTAATTGTGAGAATGCTGCAGACAAACCCTGATGGACAAATGTTCTTCCAAACAACCAAGCAGCATTCTTACAAGTGTCAAGAGTCACAAAAGACAGTAGAGTCTGAAGCACTGTCTACCTCGGGAGCATGAGGGTTAAATGCCTCCTGGATTGGGTCTTGATGGGTGGTTCTGCAGTGGTTGTCCTGTTGGTGAGAGGTGGTGTCGTCCTACAGTGTAAAGAGGTGTCATCCTACAGCATAAAGAGATGTCATCCTCCAGTGTGAGGTGACATCATCCTACAATGTGAGGTGGCATCATCCTACAGTGTAAAGAGGTGTCATCCTGGCTCGGCGCCTGTGGCTCAACGGGCTAAGGCGCCAGCCACGTACACCTGAGCTGGCGGGTTCGAATCCAGCCCGGGCCCGCCAAACAACAATGCTGGCTGCAACCAAAAAATGGCCGGGCATTGTGGCGAATGCCTGT
>CAUYON010142420.1:0-14916 GCA_963573935.1 Arctocebus calabarensis
TTGTAGAGACAGAGTCTCACTTTATCGCCCTGGGTAGAGTGCCGTGGCGTCACACTGCTCACAGCAACCTCCAGCTCTTGGGCTTAAACGATTCTCTTGCCTCAGCCTCCCTAGTAGCTGGGACTACAGGCGCCCGCCACAGCGCCCGGCTGTTTTTTTTGTTTTGCAGTTCGGCCGAGGCCGGGCTTGAACCCGCCACCTTCGGTATATGGGGCCGGCGCCCTACTCGGCTGAGCCACAGGAGCCGCCCAGAAAGGGCACTTTTTAAAGTGCTAGCATTTGTATTATTTATGAATTTAAAAAGGAAAAATAAAGTATCTGAAACAATGATTTTTAAACTTGGATTACTCTCTCATTTATTAATTTCATAACCTCGTTTCCTAAAAGTGCTATATGGCACATATTTAATAATAAGCATAATTTTTGTTTCACTTATCTGTTTTACCCAACTGAGAGAACTACTGTGTGTGTATATTCACACACACACACTATGAGTATATATAGATATATTATGTATACATATATATATATATTACAATGTTTACAATTATAGTAAGCAAAATTTTGATGTGGCACAAATACCATATAAATTCTTTTAAAAATTGTTGATAAAACTATAGTTGACGCAAATAATAATAAGATTGCTCAAGGAATTAAATGTCCTTTTTTAATTTAAGATGATTTTATTCACAAAATAAAGGAGTGCTACGCATATAAGGATTACATAAAATATAAAATAGTATGAGAAGGAGTTGGATCATTCTGTTTATAGATTTTTTTGAAACCTAGACAATAATTCAAATCTAGAATTTAAATTAAAATGAGATACTTCTGCATTCTTAGCCCTTTAAAAATTGTCCATTTGTTGTTATGTGTTAAAGCCAAAAAAACAAATCGTCCAGGTTATACACAAAAATTCAATAGAGTTTAGAATAATAAGAAAGCATGCTACAACCTACCAATTACTTTGAACAAAGGATATTTATCAACAATTACAATGGGTAAAATTGCTCCCGTACCTCAGAGGAGCAAAGTTTAATGAGAAAGAATTATTTATGCCTACCGAGAACTACAATGGGCAGTTTTAATATAACACTTCACAGCAGTACAAGCAGGCAGCCAGAAATGTGTTACCTGGTTTTGACTTATACTCATCTGATTACTAAGACCAGACTAAAGCTTTGAAAACAGCAGGGGCTTTTGGTTTTGTTTTTCCTTATTCTTGAGAGTCAATGGAAGCAATAGCTGTGCTGACAGGTTCTTCAGCAGGAATACTGAGGTTCCACCTTTCTCTGCTGAAAATGAGTTCCCACTATCTCATATTTGCCAGTAGTGATATCAGCATTGTGCTTCTGTCTTTCTCTCTCTTTTCAAGTGCTGGTAGTAATTCAGTGATTTTAACCATTGCTGCATTCGTCTCAGAATAACAAAATAATGTCAGGAAGTTCCTGTCATTGCAAAGACAAGTTTTAGGAGTAAAAGGATCTATACTTATCCGGGTTTGCTATCATGAGTAGCTGTCTGTACACTGAAATCAAATTAACAACAAAAATAGCAGGATCTTGAGGGGTAGTGCAGGGATAGAGCAGGGCTAAGGAGAGATGAGCATTGAACCAAAACCAGCCTGGGCCAGAGGGAAACTCTCCATAGTCTGATCATGCAACAAAAGAGGGAAATTGGTTTTAGTGTTTTTAACTTTAATTAGTCACATTAATTAATGCTAAAAACAATGTTAACAGTATATTATTTTCATCCGGTTAAATAAAGGATTACACACATTTGAGTAAATTACACAGCATTAAACATTTAAACAACTTGAAATGAAGCCATTACTGTCATTCAAACAAGTTTCCACAGCTAAAGGCTGAATGTTAAGTAAGAACTGATTTAGCATTACAAGAATATAAATCCTTTATCTTTTTAGTGAGAAAAAAAAATAAAGATTTGATGACTTCTGACTTTAAAATGTGGTTTGCTGTAGCACAGCACCCTCCAGTGGCCAAAAGTTCAAAATACTATTTCCAAAGGACAAAGTTCAGTGGCAAATCTTTTCATATTTAAGGGTGGTAACAGACTAAATACAATGTTTATCTCTGCACATAACTTTAATATTAGACCATCTTTCCATTAGACCAACTTCCCTCAACAAGTTTGCATTTTTTAATTCAAATCCGATTTCTTCCTTTTCCTCTCCTTTTTTGGAGAGTAAAAAAGAAATTATAGCAAAATAAAACTAAACCTTACATGGACATATATATCTGCTGACTGATGAGTGAATTCTCTATAAGCCCAGGATAAAAAATGGCTAGACTGCCAGCACTAGCATGGTAATAACTAATTCTTGGGTGTTAAAATCTAAACTCCAGAGAGATTATAAAAGTTATAGAACTCTACTTTGGCTGTTATACATCATGATGAGCATATAAAGCAAGTTCAAAGTCACAGAAAAATCTTTTACTCCTTCCTTCTGAAAGGTGAACATTTCAGCTTTTAAATAATAGTATAAAAGATTCACCATATGCACATTATTTTTTCACCATTACAACTCCTATTAACTCCAAAGTTAAGAGCTCCAAATATTTCTCTCAGGAGGTAGGAAAAAATAATCCCTCTTCGGGCTGGGCAGGGTAGCTCACACCTGTAATCCCAGCACTCGGGAGGGTGGATTGCCCGAGCTCAAGGGTTCAGCCTGAGCAAAAGTGAGATCCCATCTCTTAAAAATACCCTGGCGTTGTAGCAGGTGCTGGTAGTACCAGCTACTTGGAACGCTGAGGCAAAAGAATTGTGTAAGCCCAAGAGTTTGAAGTTGCTGTGGGCTGTGAAGCCACGGCACTCTACCAAGGGTGACAAAGTGAGACTCTGTCTCAAAAAAATAAAAAATAGAAAATATTAAAAAAAAACAACCTTTTAGTTACCTTTACAGATTACCAGAAAAGCTCCCTTAGGCCAATCTATAATACTTCTATTCTTAAAAATACATTGATTTATCATATGAATATGACATAATAATTCTATTTATAATAACAACTGAAATATAGTAAATTGGTTATAATGTTCTTGGTTTTCTACTGGATAAAAACTACAAGGTATAAAAGCATTGCCCTGGATTCTATACCAAATAGATACTAGGTAGAATAAGGTAGTTTATTTTCAAAATAATAATAATAATTTCAAAAGAATAATAATTATTATCCATATATTTTTTTCCTCTTCTGTCTACTCAAAGAACAGAGACATCTGAACAGGTTTGAAAGGATCATTCCTTTCGCTGGAACTAAGAAAGTAACTCTGCATAATGTAAAGAACAGTGGCCTTGGGCATGAATCTTGGCTTTACCACCACAGATCAAGTTAGGCAAGTAATATATATCACTGTGCTTATTGTCTATGAAATGAGAGATAATCGTTCTCAGGGAATGTTGTAAAGATTCGTTATAATGAAAGACTTGGCCCCAGTGCCTAAAACTCACATAGGAGACCTTCAAAGAGTGTTAGTTTTCTTCTCCATCCATTCTTACCAATGAAAGAATGAAGAAGACCTATGGTAAGAATAGAACCAGAGTTAACAGATACGGAGTCACATAGATGAATCAATAAAACAGAGAATTAGAACCAGAGTTAACAGATATGGAGTCACATAGATGAATCAATAAAACTCACTAAGAATTTCATCTATGAAAATCCTGGAAAAAAAAAATAAAATCCTGCCCTTTTTTTACTAGCATACATTAGAGGACCCAAAGGTGATTCTGGAAACAAAAAATGCTAAATTGGCTCTGTGCCTATAGCTCAAGCGGCTAAGGCACCAGCCACATACACCTGAGCTGGTGGGTTCAAATCAAGCCCTGGCCTGCAAAAAACTGACAACTACAACCAAAAAATAGCCAGGCATGGGCAGTGCCTGTGGCTTAAAGGAGTAGGGTGCCGGCCCCATATACCAGAGGTGGTGGGTTCAAACCCAGTCCTGGCCAAAAAAATAAATAAATAAAAACAGCCAGGCATTGTGGTGGGCTCTATAGTCCCAGCTACTTGGGAGGCTGAAGCAAGAGAATCGATTAAGCCCAGGAGTTGGAAGTTGCTGGCACTCTACCCAGGGCAACAGCTTGAGGCTCTGTCTCCAAAAAAACAAAACAAAACAAAACAAAACAAAACAAAACCACTGAATCCTGGGAAGAGGAGGGAGTGGGACAGAATTAACACTTGCTCTATGTTTCATGTGTTCCTCATTGCACCTAGCCTTTCTATACCCTTATCTCACATATACATAAGGCTCTACAGGTTTCTAAAGAGCAGAATTATTCTGTGATGAGAATCAGAGAAGCTGGCTTACTCTTGTGGAAGTAAGACTAGAGGACAGGGCCCAGCTGACTGCGCAGGTATATCTGGAGGGGGTTAAGACAATGAAGAGGAAGAGCAATAACATAGCCCTAAGGGGATGGTGGCAGAGAGACAAGGATGTGCTCATGAATAAGAATGTGTTACTTATTCCATCTTAATTACTTTCATTGGTTTCTCTCTTCATATTTAGGTATTTAAACCAGTGAGGGGGTGGAGATGGTATGGAAGTTGTATCAAAAATGGGAGGGGGGCGGTGTAAGGTTGGCACGTGTAGTCTGCAAAAGCATTTTCAAAATCATAATAAAATATACTATATTTGCAAAGCAGGCTCTCTTCCCTTTGTGACCATGAAAACAAAGCAGTTTTAATAGGCTTGATATAAAAGTGACCTACACTGTGCTCCGTCACTGACAAGAACAGGAAAAATGCTTGTGGCAAGCAAGTCAGCCCCTGTTACACCGATCCCCGTTACTGAAGGAAAGGAAGAACATCCTTTTAAGACTGACATTGCCTTAATTCTTTCGTTGCAATTTTACTTTTTAATTGATTTTTTGAGTAATATTGAAGGAGATGTAAGATTTCTAAGTTTATCAAAAAGGGGGCGCATGTTTTAAAATGTTGAGAAACATTTTTTTTAAAGAAGCAAATCAGCTTCAGGAAAATGAGAGGATAAAAGGAAAAAGGATTCATGGGGCAACTTGAAAAATTTGGGTTTTCCGCTAATGGTCATTCCAATTAAAATGCAAATGGATAAGGCTTCTAGCTTTTGCCAGCTTGCCAAGTACCCCATGACTTACTAGTGGCAGAGCCATCATGCCTTTCTTTGAAGTGTCAGTATCAAAAACAATGCCTTAAAAGCTTGAGAGTTGATGCTGAATCCCAATATAGGCAGGTCCCCCCCTCTTCAAGATCCACCCAGAGGGTGGAAACTTTCAGGCAGGAAAGCAAAGGTACCAGCAAGTACCCACCTCTTCCCCCACAAACACAAGAAACACCTCTTTCTCAAAAGGCAGATGCCAAAATACACAACTAGGACCGTATAGCAAGCAAATGACAGATGAGTCGAGATACATAAGGTAAAGGACAAAACTGGTTTTGGTGACTCTCTGAATATTCATAGAATCTATAAAAGTCCATTTCTTTTAGGATGCAGTCTGTTAGAAATGAATATGCAACTGTACCAAATAAAAACACTATATTTCTCAAAACGTACACATGGAGGGAACTTCTGCACTTCCATTGCTGCCACATACAATTGCTGGGTAAAGTGTTATTTGAACTTTATATTGATCTGTGATTTATATTCTCTAAGGCAAGTCCCCAAAATATGCTTTTCCCCCCGCAAACTGTATCCTCTCTCATTTCATACATCACAAAAGATTCTACACATTCAGTGAGATGTTTCCTAAGTACAACGTTAGAACCTGCTAGCTCTTCAAAATGATCAGGATTCCTGAACCCTACACAAAGCAACAGTATGGAGTCTTTTTCTTCATATTTACTATTCTATTATACGGAGAGAGAGAGAGAAAAAGAGAGAGGGAGGCGAGAAGTGAGGGAGGGGGAGGGAAGACAGAAGGGGCGGCAAGAAGAGGGGGAGGGGGAGCACAGGATCTCCTGAGCACACAGGTAAGGGAATGAAAGAGGGAGGGAGGGAAAGGAAGAGACAGGGAAGCAAGGAAGAGAAAGGGAGGGAAGAGGTGGGAGAAAGGAAAAAGAAGAAAGCAAGAAAGATAAAAAGGGAAGAGAAGAAAACTGAAAAGAATATTTAGCAAGAAAGAACTAATGTCTGTCCAGATGACTACTTCTTACAACTAGACTTATTAACAATGAAAATTACTGTTTACCAGAAAGTTTCCAAAATCATTGCTTCAAAACTCTAACAAACTACTGAGCAAAAATTACAATAAGCAAAAGCTGTAGATCTGGCTATTCTCTCAAGTTCCAGGCAGGACTGAAGGTATTATTTGAAGTCTTAATTAAACAGGCTAGGCCAGAGTCAAACTGCAAGCAACCAACCTACAGCCAGTATAGAAAGAAGCATACATAAGAATAACGTATGTTAGATATGCTGAGAACCATCCATAAGAATAACGTGTGTTAGATATGCTGCGGTGTCCCTTGGTCTCTAGACTGCTTTGTTTGAATCTTTTTGCTATGGAAACACTAACTAAAAAGTTACTTTCACATTAATAAAAATCTTTAGCAAGATCATTCAAGTAATTCTCAATAAATTATCAGACACATAAGTCTTATCATTTATAAAAAGTAGTTTATAAAATGAATTTGGCTGCCTGAGGCACCTGTCTGTATTATCTAAAAGCAAATCCATCCCATCCCAAGTTATAACACCAGAAGAAGAGTCTGCTGTCCATACTCAATGCTATGCATACTACTAAATAGCAGATTACACTAAATAGCTATATGTAACATAGCTAAATTTCGTTCATTATTTAGAAGCACATACATATTTCAGAATTTGTGTGGCTCTATTTTGTTCTTTTATCTAGTAACAAAACCATACAAAGCAGGATGTAATCCAGAATGGGTTTGGTGAGGCACACTAGCTTTTAAATGCCTTGGCTCAGCAGTGTCATAGCCCAAACCCTGTAGCAACAAGGGCTGGGTAACATGAAATATTTGATGATCTCTGCTGCTATACACACCACTCAATTTTTTACTTATTTGATTCTAAATATCAAGAAGCACCACACCATTCCTTTTGTAAACTTTAATCTCCATAAAAAGGATTCATAGTATTCTCTACTTTGGTATTCCCCGATTCCCCAACTATTGAGATTAGGCCAGTTCTCAATTCCAAGTTGATTTTCTCACAAAATCACATTCAAAATAAATGGAGCCCTGAGGACAGAAATTCCACAGAACAAAAACCTGTGCAATCAAGTTCAATCTCCACACATTTTTAACCATATCAATTAGGTATCTTTTAAAAACATACACATACAAAAGGAAAAAACACACACACATACACAGGAATGAATGATCTAACATATTTTGAGTCTAAATAATGCCTGTCAGCAACTTCTAGAGCAGTGGTTCTCAACCTGTGGGTCACCACCCACAGGAACTATATTAAAAGCTTGTGGCATTAGGAAGGTTGAGAACCACTGTTCTAGAGGGTCATCTCTGACATTCGTCTTTCGTGGATCCTATTTTTTCTGTCAGCTTTCTTATTTTCTCCTTAATTATTCTAACACTATTTTGACAAGAGGTTAAGCAATACACAAAAAAACAGAGAAAAAATATTAACAAATGAAGCCCCTTTGTCTCATCCTCCTCAGAACACTGTGCCAAGTACTACACATTCCACAATGCAGTTTCAGAAAACACTGCATACAGGGACTGCCAGCCCTGCATTCAGTACACACAGCACGTTGGCTATGATCACACACATTTATCTTTATTTTTAAAATCTCTTCATTGTTGCCAATGGCACTTGAACATTATTATTTCTAATCCAGCTACTCCTAATAATAGTGTTTAAGTAACTTGTCATCTTGGGAACTTTATAGACAATAGCTAATTAATTGTCAAGCATTTAATACAACAGGATTCTAATCTCCAACCTCTGAAGCAGAGTATTTATTTGTTATAATGGTAAAACTTTTGTTTAAATTGCTTATTTATGCAATATATATTCTCTATCACCTCAATTCTTCTTTTTATATCTGCTTTGTAAGTAAAATAAAGAATCACAAGCAGAAAGACATAGACAGTACACTTCACCACCAGTAATGAATCTCTTGTGACTCCTTTTATTCACAATACAATAGATTCTATATTACCATGCAGAGAAAAACAAAACACAACACCATAGATTATTTCTCTCATTTGCAAGATATGCTCACAGTATTCTGATAGGAACAAGAACTTGAAGGTATAGCATGCTATGTCCAAGGAATGTGAATAAATATGATATTCTGTTGACATCTTGTTCCTGCTTTCAACCAATCAGATATATTACATATGAACAGTCAGAGCAGCTAAATAAGTTTTCCTGTGTAAATGTGCCCACATTGTTTTCAGAGCCCTCATCGTAAGCTGAGCTCCATATCTTTGTTGAATACAGTGGTAACAATTTCTTAACTTACAACAGTCACTTCAAATCAATATTTAAAAGGCATAAACCTGACCACTTTTGTCTGCTAACCTTCCCCTCACATACACCACTCATACTTTACATGAGACAATGCAAATGGTCTAAATCCAGCAGAAAACAGAAAGATGTCAAAGAAAGAGAGATAGAATCTTTCTCAGGCCCTTAATGAGGTCTCCAGAGCCAAAGGCAAACCAATAACAAATTGTACTTCCCCCGTACTTGGGGGTTGGGGACAGGTGGTGGAGGGGGAGAAGGGGACTTGGAGCTTGTCATCTGAAATTAATTGATCGTAGCCATGCCAAGAAAACACTGGTAATAAACCCTCCCCATCTAAATTAAGGATTTTATACCATGAAAAAAAAATAAAAATTTATGGCAGTAATTTTATCTGGGTTTTTCAAGAAGTGCTTGCTGATTTTCTTGTACTCAGTAGAAAAATCCCCAAGGAGCAATGCAGACTGCAATAAGGCAGACTTCTAAAAAGATACCATTTAATTTCTCACTCCTCCCCTTGCACTATTACCACATTTCCACTTTTCTCTAACTCAGTATTAACTCTCTCAACACAATTCTCTTCCATTAACTCTTAGCAACATGTCATGGGGCAGGCAAGAGTGCTTGATCTCGCAGTGCCTATCCATTGCTCTTAGCAGGAGAAGGGCAAGGGAAGAGAACCAGAGCCCTGGAAGCATGTGCATTCATCTTTGGCTTTTCTTTATGATCCCTGGCCATCTTAATTGAAGGCAGCAAAAGACTTAATGGTTGAAAACAATCCCAAACAAATCTATCACTCATCCTCTTCAGTGCTGCTGACAAGCACTGATGAATGACTTCAGCTACCAGCCTGCGGATCATAGGTGGCAGGGCAGTTACACAGGCCAGACACAGAGTAACCTGGGAGGATCCTGAAAATCCCCACGGCACTAAGCACTGCCTACAGACCAAATGCATAATGTATAAAACATGGGCATAAATATTCATTTTCTAATGTCTACAGATACCACTGTGATGAAAAAAGATAGAAATTATTAAAACCAGAACTAAATTCACAGTAGCTTTTTTTCACTTTTACTTATAGTGGTGGATGCTATAAGTAAAGAGTTTATTTACAGTCTTGAAATATTTTTTTGATGCCAAAATGGGTCTTCAAGTTGAAGAAGAAAGAAGACAGGGAACAACTGATACAGATGTTAGTACAGGTCTAGTATCTCTAATCCAAAAAATAAAAAATCTGATACTCAAAGGAAATGTTCAAGGGAGCATTTTGGATTTCAGATTTTCAGATTAAGAATGCTCAATCCAGGGGCGACGCCTATGGCTCATCGAGTAGGGCGCTGGCCCCATATGCCGAAGGTGGCGGGTTCAAACCCAGCCTCGGCCAAACTGCAAAACAGAAAAATCTGGGAGGCAGAGGCAAGAGAATTGCTTGAGCATAGGAGTCAGAGGTTGCTGTGAGCTGTATGACGGGTGGCAGCTTGAGGCTCTGTCTCAAAAGAAAAAAGAAAAGAAAAGAAAAAAAGAAGAACTGAGTGCCTAATATGTGCCCAAGTGCAAAGTCCTAAAAGTGCAGTTAAATACTCTTATTCACAATGCTCAGGATCAAAAGTGTTTCTGGTTTTGGAATATTTGTATTATCCTTATGGATTGAGCATTCTTCTTTTTTTTTTTTTTCTAGAGACAGAGTCTCACTTTATCACCCTCAGTAGAGTGCCGTGGGATCACACAGCTCACAGCAACCTCCAACTCCTGAGCTTAGGTGATTTTCCTGCCTCAGCCTCCCGAGTAGCTGGGACTACAGGCACCTGCCACAACGCCGGGCTATTTTTTGGTTGCAGCCATCATTGTTGTTTGGCTGGATTCAAACCAGCCAGCTCAGGTGTACATGGCTGGCGCCTTAGCCGCTTGAGCCACAGGCACCAAGCCAAAGCACTCAATTCTTATTGACCACAGGTGTGAGTACATTTTTTTGGTCTCTTTTCCATCTATTTTTTTTTTCACTGAAGTCTTTACTAATTTACATTACCAATACAAGAGAGCAGCAGTCCTCAAAGTGTGGTCTAGGGACTCCTGGGGGTCCCTGAGACTCTTTTGAGAGGTCTAAAAGGTCAAAACTTCTTAATTATAAGTTATTTGCCTCCTCCCACAAAAGAGGTCAGACAAGTAAGTTCACAAACTTATCAGAGTCCTACATACTACCATACTGAGTATCAATACATTGCTGAGTATCACTATAGTCACCTTCAAAGTATTCCCCCTTGGGAAGCTATGCAGTGATCCCAGCACCTAGCCAACCTTTCAAAGCATTTTTTTCTAGGACAAGTCTGTGAACTTAATTGTCAGACCCGACAGCTCTATTGGGGGAGTACTTTGAAGATGACCACAGTGATATACAGCAATTTTCTAGGATGAATTTCTGAACTTAATTGTCAGACCTTATACAGTGACAGCTCTGATGGCCAGAGCTCTTTTTTTGAGAAAAAGAGTTCCAAAATGCTTTTAGGGTGGACTAGGCACTGGCATCAGTACATAGCCTCCAAGGGGAAGTACTCTGAAGGTGACCATAGTGATATTCAGCGAAGAGGTATGAGCACTTATTCTAGGGCGAGTTCCTGAACTTAATTGTCCAACCTCATCTATCTATATGTGTGAGCTTTCTATAGGATCCTTCACCTTGATCTCACAACAGATTGAATGAATAATAGATATGAGAATTCAGGTATCTTCTATTTATTATACCAGACATTAAGGAGGTTTTACAAGGCCACTCTGATCGCTAAACTTATTTTCTTTTGGGAAATAGTTATTTCTCATTAAAAATGTTATTTATATTGACATGTTTGGGGTTTATTATGTCTTTTAAAGTTAATATATAGATTCATAGGCATATATACATAAACAAAAGCTCTTTGGGGTCCTTGATAATTTTTAAGAGTTTAAAGAACTCCTAGGAACAAAAGTTTGAGAACTTGTTTCAGGGCAATAGTAGCAATCTGCTATGCTCTGGTGTCAATGCAGAACTTGGTTTCTGTTCTTAGGAACTCGGCTGATCCTGATACATAGGCAGATGCTGGACACCTACCTGATGGAATGTTGAAAAAGGAATTCTAATATAAGATCCCTTCTAATATAAGATCCTCTCATGGTCCCTTCTAAAATAAGATTCTATAATTCCATCTTAGAAGGACACTAAGGAAGCCTCCTTCCAGAGCTTTGGCTACTGACATGGAATATGGATAATATTTAACATACCTTCAATTTCACTACCCACAAAACAATATGAGCATGTTAATGGGCCAAATAATATTTTTTCCAAGGTCATATGGTCTTCGTGTCAGTATAACATTTCCAACATTTTGGAAGTGAGGTGACTATTTAAATTTGCTCGATGGATTCTTTTTACAAAAAAAAGTTCTCTCTTTCATGTCTAGACTCCTACAGCTTTCAAATCACATAGGCCAGTATCATTTGCTCTAAGAAGGTGCAGAGGAATATGGTTGTTCATGATATTCTCAAAGAATGTTCTTATAACCATATGGTAAGGTCACTAAGAAGATAAACAAACGTTCTGCTGACAGAAATCCCCAAGGCAAATATTAATACCAAACCTGTAGAGATGAGTAGGATATCTTAATCTTCTGTACCAGTCTTGCTCCTGCACAGCATGAAAATAAAATAGCTTGTCCTTAACGAGCACACATTGCCCACAAAAACTAATAAGCTGTTTAGAATATATGGCATCAGATTCATGAAGGAAAAGAACTATTAGAAAAATAAAATGACCATACTTGTGCAAGTCGATTCAATTCAATGCACGTTAACTGAGTACCTGTTACATTCCAGTCATTATTCTAGGTGATCATAAAGAGAAGACAACTAAGCCTTACTGTCTAAGAACACACACTTTGAAAGGGAAAACAGGTAAATCATTGCAATGTAAGTGATATAAAAGTAGGTGATCAATACTATGGAAACAGATGAGAAAGCAATTAATCCAGTCCGGTAAGAACAGGGGAAAACAGAAATAACATATGTAATGAAAAGGGAGAGAAATGAGATGTTTGTGCCTAACTCAGTCTTCAGGCGCAACTAAGCCCGCACCACCTTTGATGATCTTTCTATGCATCACTTCTAGTCTGCGTCTGCCACATTTGCTATGCCAAACCTCCATTCTGCTCGCGTCTTCTGCCCAATCTCCTGTGGCCCTACTCTCCGTAGCTGTTCCAGCTTCCTTCTGTAGAGAAGAGAGAGGACTTCAAGTCATCCAACCTATAGAGGCCCTGTGCCCTACTCCTTCTGCTCCAGAAAGCCAAAGCTAATCTCTCCAAGATTCTATGGCCCATATATCTATTCTCCCTTCTCAAGCACCTCTGTTCTCCAAATGCTCCCTTCCCAATCTTTTTTTTTTGAGATAGAGTCTATGTCACCCTCGGTAGAATGCTGTGGTGCCACAGCTCACAGCAACCTCCAACTCTTGGGTTTAAACAATTCTCTTGCCTCAGCCTTCCAAGTAGCTGGGACTATAGGTGTGAACCACAATGCCCAGCTATTTTTTGTTGCAGTTGTCACTGCTGTTTAGCTGGCCAGGGCCGGGTTAGAACCCTTCACCCTTGGTGTATGTGGCTGGCACCGTAACCACTGTGCTACAGGCGCCCGAGCCATCTTCTAATTTTTTATCACCAGTATTTTAACATGTGTCCTCAGAAGCTCCCTCAAGAAGTAACCTATTTTTTTTTCTCAATGCCACATAAATTCCAGGAGACAGGAGACATTTTCCCGTCCTTTTTCCCTATGACTACACCCAACTATTTCTTCCCCTCATGCCTAAATTTTCCCTGTCCTTTCAAAGCTCACACCCCACTCACTCCTGTCACCATTACCTACCAACTTTACACTCATTCTACCATTCCACCAAATTGCAAACTTATACCCAGCTTATTTCTCCTCCACTCTTATTCCTATCATCACATATCACCAATAATGTACACTATGCAAACAGTATCTTGGCTTCCCAGATGCTTGATAACCTCAACTCCAGGGACTCTTTCTTCTACTATACCTCTATGATCCAAATCCATAGACTGCTCCTTGACATGGCCAAGAGATGTCATGGCCCTGTCAAAATTCCAAATCCAGACATTGCGCGTTCTAACATCCTTCCCATTCATTTGCTTTAGTGCCCTCATTGCCAAAAATTCTTCCCCTTCATTGAACCTTCCAATCTAATGACCCCACCACAGTCACAGCCAGAGTTTCTTCTCTGTTCAGCTGAGACTCTATGGCCTATGTATAATAACTGCCTTGTGGAGTACCTTCACTTCCCCATCCCCTCTCCATATCCTCTCCATCTCCTCTCCTGGCAAACTCCAGCCCTAGATGACCCCACGCAGCCACCTTCTCTGGGCACAAGTCCAAGTAACTGCACATGGCTAGAGTGCACACAATTAGTCTTCACTTCAAATTCAACACTGCCCAACAATCCTACTATGCTCTCTTTCCTACTCTCTAGAAACTATCAGATTTTATATTCTGAGCCTTCCAAATCCTTCTTTTTCAACTGATGATTTTGTTTTATTTTTTCTGGCAATTTCTGGCCGGAGCTGGGTTTGAACCCACCACCTCTGGCAAATGGGACTGGCACCCTACTCCTCTGAGCCACAGGCGCTGCCCGATTTTGTATTTTATATTACTGAGACTACAGAATTTCCTCGTGTTGCCACCTCCACATTTATAAAATTATGGGCATCTAAAATCTTCTCCTACCTCTCCTTTATCAAAGTTCAATCCCTCCACATGCACTTTAGATTACATCTCCTCTTACCTAATGCAAGGACTTTGTATCTTCAGTTAGAGCCCCTTTCTTCTGTATCATGTGTCTCTCATAAACAGCTGATGAAAATGTAAATTGTTACAGTCTTTGGGGAAAATAATTAATAATATCAGTTAAAATTACATAAAATACATAGATCCATCCACCCAGGAAGTCCATTCTTAGAAGCTATCCTAATGTGTAAGGATAGATAGCGACAGAGATCAGAAGAAAAGAATGTTTATTACAGCATTATTTTTAGTGACAAAAATGAAAACAAAGTAAATGATCATCAATAGTAAAAGGTTGCATAAATCATGAGAGAACCATTCATGAACTATCATATGGCTCTTAAAAGAATTAATTAGATTTATACCAGTACAATTGGTATAGCTTCATTTCCTCACTTCCTTTCACTTCTATACTATCCCACCAATACTGAAAATGCTTTTGCAATAGTCTTTTTTTTTTTTTGAGACAGAGCCTCAAGCTGTCACCCTAAATAGAGTGCCGTGGCATTATAGCTCACAGCAACCTCCAATTCCTGGGCTCAAGCGAGTCTCTTGCCTCCGCCTCCCAAGTAGCTGGGACAACGGACACCCGCCACTATGCCTGGCCATTTTTTGGTTGCAGACGTCATTGTTGTTTGGTGG
>CAUYON010142424.1:0-23670 GCA_963573935.1 Arctocebus calabarensis
CAATTGGTTTCCTTTTGTTTATATGTCTAGGAATAAATTCTGGGTCACATAGGGATTCTGTATTTTAAATTTTGATTTTTTAATTTATATATGTGCCAAATTATATTTATAGATTTATGTATATTGAACCAGCCTTGAGACTCTGGAATAAAACCCACTTGGTCATGGTATATAATTTGTTTGATGTGTTGCTGGATTCTGTTTGCTAGGATCTTGTTGAATATTTTTGCATCAATATTCATTAGTGATGTCTGCCTATAATTTTCTTTTCTTATTGGGTCTTTTCCTGGTTTGGGGATCAAGGTGATGTTTGCTTCACAGAATGTGTTGGGTAGTATTCCTTATTTTCTATATTTTGGAAAAGGTTGAGTAATATAGTTACTAGTTCCTCTTTTTAGGTTTGGTAGAATTCTGATGTGCCATCTGGTCCTGGGCTCTTCTTTTTAGGGAGATTTTGTATAGTTGATGCTATTTCAGAACTTGATATAGGCCTGTTCAACATTTCCACTTCACTCTGGCTAAGTCCTGGAAGGTGGTGTGCTTCCAAGTATTGGTCAGTTTCCTTCAGATTTTCATATTTCTGAGAATGAAGTTTCTTGTAATAGTCATTAAGAATTTTTTGAATTTCTGAGGAGTCTGTTGTTAATTTGTCTTTACCACTACTGATTGATGAAATTAGAGATTTTAGTCTTTTTTTTCCCTGGTTAGGTTAGCCAAAGGTTTATCTATTTTGGTGACCTTTTCAAAAAACCAACTTTTGGATTTATTTACCTGTTAAATAATTCTTTTGTTTTCAATTTCATTTAATTCTGCTGTAATTTAATATGATTCTCTCAATTGATGTAGAAAAAGCTTTTGATAATACCCAGCATCCCTTCATGATCAGAACACTTAAGAAAATGGGTATAGAAGGGACATTTCTTAAACTGATAGAGGCCATCTACAGTAAACCTACAGCCAATATTGTATTGAATGGAATTAATTTTCCACTCAGATCAAGAAACAGGCAAGGTTGCTCATTGTCTCCGCTGCTTTTTAACATTGTAATGGAAGTGTTAGCCATTGCAATTAGGGAAAAAAAGGTGATCAAGTGTATCCATATAGGGTTAGAAGAGATCAAACTTTCATTCTTCACAGATGATGTGATTGTATATCTGGAAAATACCAGGGATTCTACTACGAAACTCTTAGAAGTGATCAAGGAATACAGCAATGTATCAGGTTACAAAATCAGCACTCATAAATCTCTAGTCTTTATATATACCAACAATAGCAAGCTGAAAAAACAGTCTAGAGCCCTATTCCATTTATAGCAGTGCCCAAGGAGATGAAATATTTGGGAGTTTACCTGACAAATGATGTGAAAGATCTCCATAATGAGAACTATGGAACTCTAAGGAAAGAAATAGCTGAAGATGTTAACAAATGGAAATCATACCATACTCATGGCTGGGAAGAATCAACATTATTAAAATGTCTATACTACCCAAAGCAATATAGAATTTTAATGTAATCTCTATTAAAGTTCCATTGTCATATTTTAAAGATCTCGAAAAAATAATTCATCATTTTATATGGAATCAGGAAAGTCCTCAAATAGCCAATACATTACTTGGAAATAAAAACAAAGCAGGTGGCGTTACACTACCAGACCTCAGACTATACTATAAATCAATAGTGATTAAAACAGCATGGTACTGGCACAAAAACAGAGAGGTAGATACTTGGAACAGAGTAGAGAACCAAGAGATGAATCCAGCTACTTACCATTATTTGATCTTTGACAAGCCAATTGAAAACATTCAGTAGGGAAAAGACTCCCTATTTAACAAATGGTACTGGGTGAACTGGCTGGCAACCTGTAGAAGACTGAAACGGGACCCACACCTTTCACCATTAATTAAGATAGATTCTCACGGGATTAAAGATTTAAACTTAAGACATGAAACTATAAAAGTACTAGAAGAAAGTGCAGGAAAAACTCTTGAAGGAATTGGTCTGGGCGAATATTTTATGAGGAGGACCACCCAGGCAATTGAAGCAGCATCAAAAATACACTACTGGGATCTGTTCTAACTAAACTTCTGCACAGCCAAGAACACAGTTAGTAAAGCAAGCAGACAGCCCTCAGAATGGGAGAAACTATTTGCAAGTTATGTCTCTGACAAAGGTTTAATATCCAGAATCCACAGAGAACTCAAAACTATTAGCAAGAAAAGAAAAAGTGATCCCATCTCAGGGTGGGCAAGGGACCTGAAGAGAAACTTCTCCAAAGAAGACAGGCACACGGCCTAAAGACACAGGAAAAAATGCTCATCATCCTTAATCATCAGAGAAATGCAAATCAAAACTACTTTGAGATATCATCTAACTCCAATAAGATTACCCCCCATCACAAAATCCCAAAACCAGAGATGCTAATGTGGATGTGGAGAAAAGGGAGCACTACTACATTGCTGGTGGGAATGCAAACTAATACGTTCCTTTTGGAAAGATATCTGGACATTACTTAGAAATCTAAAAATAGAACTGCCATTTGATCCCATAATTCCTTTACTAGGTACACATCCAGAAGACCAAAAATTACATTATAACAAAGATATCTGTATCAGAATGTTTATTGCAGCCCAATTCATAATTGCTAAGTCATGGAAAAAGCCCAAGTGCCCATCGACCCATGAATGGATTAATAAATTGTGATATATGTACTCTATGGAATATTATGCAGTCTTAAAGAAAAATGGAGACTTTACCTCTTTCATGTTTACATGAATGGAGCTAGAAAATATTCTTCTTAGCAAAGTATCTCAAGAATGGAAGAAAAAGTACCCAATGTACTCAGCCCTACTATGAAACTAATTTATAGCTTTTTTATGAAAGCTGTAACCCAATTATAGCACAAGAATATGGGGAAAGGGACAAGGGAGGGGTGAGGAGGGGGGAGCATGGGCAGAGGGAGAGTAATTGGTGGGTCCACACTTACGGTTCATCTTAGAAGGATACAGGTAAAACTTACAAAATATAGAATATAAATGTCTGTACACAATAAGGAAGAAAATGTCATGAAAGCTATTTCAACCAGTTCGATGAAAATATTTCAAACTGTATATAAACCCAACACATTGTATTCCATGATTGCATTTATGTACACAACCATGATTTAATAAAAAAAATACAAGAATCAGTCAATCAATCAATCAATCAAAATTTTGAAGAACTGCAAAACGTTACCGTAGCAGTCATATATTTCACATTCCCACCAGGAACATATTATAAGGATTCCTCCTATTTACCATGATGTTAGCCATCATAGTGAAATTTCATGGATCACATGGTTTCATGTGCTGATTGGTCATTGGTGTATCTTCTTCAGAGACATGCCTCTGCAGATCTCTATTCACTTTTTAGTTGTGTTGACTTTTTATCTTTGAGTTGTTAGAGTTTTTATATTTTCTGTTGAAAAGTCCCTTGATCAGTTACATTACTTGAAAATATTTTCTTTCATTGTATAGTTTGTCTTTGTATGTTTTTGATGGTGTTTAATTTTGAGTAAATCAACTGATCTATTTTTTATATTGTCACTTGTGATTTTGATGTTATGCCTAAGAAATAATTACCTAACACAATAAGATGATGATTTATTTGTTTTCTTCTTAGAACATTAAAGTTTTAGCTCCACTTTAATGTTATGATCTCTTTGGTATTAGTTTTTATACATAGTGTCATAAATGCACTAAAAAGACACTTATTTGGTATTATTTTTGACATTGAATTGTCTTGGAAACCTTACAAAAACCTAACGGACTTTATATATTTACTTTGATTACATTTCTGAAATGACTAGAAATTACAATAAAGTGTTGAACATGATCCAGCTATCCTTTATTTGTGCCTGATCTTCGATAGTTCTTTTTTTTTTCTAAATTCTCTTTTATCAGGTTGAAGTATACCTTTATAGTCTTCATTTCATCAGCATGTTTATCTTAAGTAGATTTAAAAGTTTATTAGGTACTTTGTATTCATTGTATTAATCAGAGTTCTCCAGAAAAAAACAGGATCAATAGAAGATATATAAAGGGATTTATTATAAGGAACTGGCTCATTCAATTAGAAGGACTACCAAATCCCAAATCTGCAGAATCGATGTCGCAGTTTGAAGGTCATGAGGCAAGAAGAGCTGAGCTCCTGAGTTTAAAGATTGTCAGGTAGGAGAATTTTCTCTTATTCCTGAGAAAGTCAACCTCTATAACTGTATTCAGACTTTCAAGAGATTGAATGAAGCCCACTCACATTTTGGACATTACTCAGTCTACTCATTTAAATGTTAATCTCATACAAAAACACCCTAACAGAAAGATACAGAACTTTTGACCAAATACCTGAGGATCCCATGGCCCAATCAAGTTGACAGATAAATTTGACCGTCACATTCATATATTGAGGTGATGTATGACTTTCTCTCTTCATATGAATTATTTATATATATATATATAACTTGAGTTTCTTTTTATTGAATTTTTCATCAATATTTCTAAGTGAGATTTACCTATGGTTTGCATTTCTTTAACACTCATTTACATTTTGAAGAATAGTTAACTAAGCCACTAAAAATGAATAGGAAGCATTTTCTATTTCTTTCTGTTCTGGAATAATTCATATAATATTGGATTTGTTTTATTGTTTGTTTGTTTAGACAGAGTTTTGCCCTCGGTAGTGTGCCATGGCATCATAACTCACAGCAACCTCAAACTCTTGGGCTCAAGAGATCCTCTTGCCTTAGCCCCTACAGTAGTTAGGACTACAGGCCCCCACCACAATGCCCAGCTATTTTTAGAGACAAGGTCTCACTTTTGCTCAGGCTGGTCTCAAACTCCTGAAATCAAGCAATTCACACACATTGGCCTCCCAGAGTGCTAGGATTACAAATGTGAGCCACCGTGCCTGGCCAGTTTATTCCTTTAATGTTGTTAAGAACTTGTTTTTGAAAACTGAACCCAGTATCTTCTATTTGGAAAAAAATTTTAACCACTATTTTAGTTTCTTTCAATAGTTTATCGGGACTATTAATAGGTTTTATATTCTTAATTATTAGACTTCCTAGGAAAACTTACTGTGGCTAAGCTTTCAAATTTGATGACACATTCCTTCATAATCTTCTTTTCCTATCTGTTCTTTATGTCTCCTTTATTACTTCTAAATAATGCTTGTTCATGCCTTCCGTCATTTTCTTAATTAGTCTCATCAAGTTTGTCAATTTATGAGTCTTTTCAGAGATATAAATCTATGTTATTTATATCTTTGAATCATGGTTGTTTTCCATTTATTTACAGAGCCAGATGATAAATATTTTGACTATGTAAGATTCATGGTTTCTATAACAATGACTCAACCTGAAACTGTGGCTTAAAAGCTGCCACAGTAGATACAGAAATAAATAGTGTGGCTGAATCCCAATAAAATTTTATTTGCAAAGCAAGCATCTGGCTCCTAGGCTATCATTTGCTTATCTCTCTTCTACTTCATTAATTTCTCCTCTTATTTATTTTAATTATTTATGCTTTCATTGGGAGTTTTCTCCAAAGAGCTTTTCCCCCAGTTCTCCAGCTGATGATTAAACCATTAACTTTGGGCTTTCTTTTTTCTCTAATATTTTGTTATTAGAAATAAATATTATTTAAAATACAGCACATTAGTGGAATCCCATAGGTTTTGACACATAAAAATTTCATTGAGTTTTTTTCTAAATATTTTCCAGTTTCTTTTATTTTCTCTTTGACAAATTATTTAAAGGTATATTTCAATTTTTTTAATTTAAAAATATTCTTTTGTCATTTATTTCTAAAATAACTTTATTAGGATCCAATAAGAAATTCTTCAAAATTTATTGAAACTTTCTTTGTGTCTCATTTTATGACCAATTTCATTATTCTTCCATGTGAATATGAAAAGGATAATTGTTCTGCTATTATTAGATACAAATTTTAGTAAATGAGTATTATATTAAGTGTGCTCATTGCCTTGTTCCAAATCTTTCTTTGTCTACTCAATCTATCAATTATTGAGAAAGTTGAATTGTCATATCCTGAGAATAAACAGATAAATTTACAACATTTTTATTTGCCTCATGACATAAATCATTGGGTCTTAAATTTACTCTAATATTTACCTTATACTCTATAGTTATCCTGCATTTTCTGTTTCCTTTTCTTCAAATTTGTTTTCCTTTCATCTTTTTATTTTTCTCCCTCCTGCTTTGAAGTTATACATTCTATTATTATTCTTTTAGTGGTTGCCCTAGGAATTTCATATGTACACTTAATTTATTTGCGCCAGATTTGATCAATATTTATTACCTGATTCCAAAGCAATCCTAGATCTTTAGAATACTCTGCCATAGTTATTACCTTCTAATTTACATGCTATTATTATGTATTCTACTAATATTTTCACCCCAGAGATATTATTACTATTTTGTAACAATAGTAGTAATAATATTATTATTACTCCTTTGTAAAATAAATGTTTGCTTAGATTTCTCCATATATTTAGCCCTTTCTCTGACATTCTGGTTCTTATTTTTCATTGAAAAAAAGTCTACCTAACTTATTTGGAGACATAATTTTTCTAACAACTTTTAACATTTGTCTTTGTCTTTCTGTAGTTTCATTACAATAAACTATTTGTGTAGCTGAGACAAACCCTGAAGAGCTGGCAGTTGGAGGCTGCTTGCTAACAGAACAGAGACCATATCCTCCCATAAAGTGAGATCTGAGTGGCACATCTTGTCGACCACAGTCCTGACACCGTGATCAGCTCTATGGATGGTGCCTGTGGCTTGCTTTTTAGAATGCCATTCTGAGTTAAAAGATGGGAACTTAGATTTTGTCTCAATTTTTCATATTCCTGAAGTTTCCAATTAAGCTGCCCACTACAGCACTTCTGGTTATCAACATTCAGTCTCAGCTAGCGCTTGGAACCCGCAGTTACGCAAGAAACTGGTCCTGTTTTATTAAAAAATCTTGTAATATTAATTTAAATTTTCCTCATCAGTTATGTGTACATGTATATCCCAACAAAAAAACTACATCCATGTAAACAATCATCATCTCTTTGTGAATTAGAAAAGATTAGATTTGTCCAAAGAAGAAAAAAGGATTGTTTCACATTCCTTGCCTCTGAAAAATGGCATCTATTTTCTGAAAAAAAAAAAATTGCATAGATTTTATGAAGTATTATGAGACACACGCTTAGGATCCGTGCAAATGAAGCCAAGGAGTAGGTTGAGCTCCTGAGAGGTAAATAAGGAGATTAAGAATACTTTAGTCATATGAAATGTTAGTATTTTTCTTTAATAATGGAAAACCTAATTTTATGAAACCATAATAAACAAATTGCTATTTTTAATAATTTCATTGTACTATTTTTAATGTTGATATTTAAAAAATGCAAATATTCTGTGATTTTCTAGAATTGGCAAGAGTACATCAATACTTTTTTTGAGAAGAGTTTTTCCCTAACATTTTCTTGCTCTGTGTGTGTGTGTGTGCACACTCTTTGAAGAAACTCAATTATTTCCAGAAAAAAATGTTGCAAAGATTCATCTTCTAAAGCCTTTCTCATTAATCTTTGTCTTTGAAAATTTTTGATCCTTTTAATCAAAGAAATGGGAGAATGTGTATAGTATGTGCCAAAAAGGACAAGATGTGTTTGCCTTTTATAGACCCTTTCCAGAATATCAAGAGTATAAGGTAGTATACTTGAGGTAGTAAAAGTCAGGTAAGATACTGGCTTCTACTAAAAATTTCGGACTAAACATTCACTAAATTGTACACCACATCCCAAGCCTCTAGTGCCTTAAAAGGCATTGACACCTGCAAACATTAGTGGCAGTAGTAGCAGTAAAGGAGTGTCCAAAATCTTCTACTCCACAGCCATAAAACATTTTCCAGCATCTTGATGTTTATTGTCATAATGCAAAATGTTTTGTACTGTAGATGATGTGGCTATTTAAACTCATCATTCTTGTGTAAAATATTCTTTCTTGGGTCTGGAATTCATTATCTCAACATTTGTTCTTTTTGTCCATGTTGTTTCATTTTTTAAAAAAATTATAATTATCTTATGAATTGTACCAAACCTGCATAATAATAAAATGGTGACTTATTCTAACAACTGCCAGATTTTGGTTGTTTTGAAGAGTATTGTGGCTGTTTCTATGCATTATTGTTCCTCAAAATGTACATAATATTATACTCAGAATGTAGTGTCTTGATTGATTTGCAGCCTGATTGATAAAAAACACAACAGTCATGACAAACTTTCCCAGTTCAACTTAATGGAGTGTTAACTGAGAAGCATAATTTTGACCTTTTAATGATGGGACTTTGGTATTTTTTCCAAATGGCACTATCCAAGGGACAGGAAGTGATTTCTGTTAACCTATACGACAGACTTAATTGGGAAAAATGTCTAATTGAGACATCTTCCAGATACTTCCATTTAAACATAATGATGTCTAATGGTAGTAATTGCCACTTAATTAGGAAGTTAATTCTGCTACATTAGAAAGCACTCACACCATCGAAGGATGTTGCTTACCTATTAAAGGGGAAAATTTCCTATAGGTTAAGAAATTAAATGTTCACTTTCCTTAAGTCTCAACACCTGTGATATGAAAAATACCTCCTAGTGTTTTAGCCCCATCATCATTCTGAGATTTCAATGAATACTGGTTGATCAACTTAATTAATACAATTCTTACCTGGAATATTATCTTGGAAAATATAAGAGAAAATAATGAGTGTTTACCAAGTGTCTCTGCTGTGTCGGGAACTACGTTATAGATTTAAACAAATGATGTTTCCTTTCTGAAGAAGATATTATTGCCCTTATTTTACAAATGGAGAACCTGAAGCTTAAAAGGTTTAAGTAACTTGCTTATGACTACATAACAAATAAAAGTCCAAGTGAAGTGATGAACATGTAAATTACCTCAATTTAATTATTCCACATTGCTTTCATAATATCATTTTATACCTTATAAATACATAGAGTTTTAATTTGTTAATTTAAAACTAAAAAATAAAATGAGTAAAGTAAAATATCATGGTGAGTTTCAAGCCTTAATCTCTTTGATTGTTCTTTGTAACAATAGGTTCCTTGATTTTTAACAAAGATTTATATGGTATTAGCACTGAGCCACATTTTTAAACACCCATGATGAATAAAGGGGAATAGCAAGTATTCATGATACCCCTATACTTTCATATATCAGCAGCAACTCTGATTTATGATTTATTTATTTATAGAAATAGTAATAGTTCATATTTTCACACCTTCAACTCAACTCTAGAAGAAGAAAGCAAAATTAGAAGAGTAGGGTAAGTAGGTTGAAAATGATCCTTCTGCCACCACTAATAGTATGTTTCTTAAAAAAGATAGGATAGAGTAAAAAATATCACTTAAATGTGACCTGAAAGGCTGATTCTTAACCAAGAATGTGCTTTTTGCTTTTTACGTTTGGCTAAGGCCATCAGTCTTTATCCCAACCTACCTACCATTCTGGATATAAGCAATGGCATTTTAGGTTGTATCTACAAATCTTCTAGTCTAATGTTATCTATGGTGGTTTTGAAAGAAACTTTACAAACACACACACATAGCCCCCACTACTACCACCACTCTATACTCTTTTATCCCAAAGAAATAGCTGCTATCAGCATTTATGGTTGTCCACATACCAGAATGAAAAAAGAGAGTGGAGATAATTTTCCAAATTGGGCATCCAAATTTCTGGTTTAGGGGAAACAAAAACAACAATAATAACAAGAGTTTGCTTGTCACCACTGATCAAATTTCCCCAGTTAAGTGATTTTTCTACCTTCATAGATGTATCTAGAGTACACCCAAGAAAAATAATACTTAGTATAATATCTTCAAATTTTAAACAACTAAGTCAACATTGTTTTCTGTAAATTTTAACTTGAAGAAATAATACAAATTGATCCAAATTATTTATTTATCAATTATCACAATTCATAAGTAACTAGTTTGCTTCTCATTATTGAAATAATCATTTCTTCTTGTTATTCTGACTTTAAAAATTATTTCAAGAACCCAGAGTTTGTAGGAGTTGTAAGACTTAACGAATAGAATGCAAGCCAACCTTTCTGTACTGCTGAACATAAATATTTATGTCAGGATCATGCTTAAGGTTATCTTTAGAACGTTAGCAAATAGAGATTCTTACAGGAAAAATATTTTTCTAAACTATTTTATTCCTTTAAATAAAAGCACTATGTATGTATGCATATAAGGGCTAGTGTCTACTATGGCTAAATGCGTATAGGTACTTCTCGTGTGTGTGTGTGTGTGTGTGTGTGTGTGTTCACATCAGAAGCATCTACATCCATTTAGGGATATTAAAATAGAGAGTAGGGGGCATTTTGAATGAAATACACTAGCATGAAGCAACTCAGTGTGGATAGACAAGATCTATTCAATAGTTATTTAAAAACATACTGAGCCTCTGTTTTGTGCTAATCTTTGCATAAGACAATGTGTGTAAAAAAACAAACATCCTTTCTTGCTGATGGATGCATGAACTAAGAGAGGAGGTGGAACAGGTGGGTGGTGTCATTTCTTACTTGAATGAATAACTGCCAGACAAGTTATGATTATATTCAGGTATGGATATTTGGACATTTTCTTGAAAATTACCAAAATGAGTTGGTTGTTCAAAGCAACAACTTAAAATATTTGTTGCTAATAAGAAAATGTAATCTTTCAAACTAAAATTTTGACTATTGGAAAACTTGCAACAACCACCCAGAGCTTGAACACTTCCTAATACTTAAGACTTTTTATTTATTTATTTATTATTAAATCATAGCTGTGTACATTAGTGCAATCAAGGGGTACAATGTGCTGGTTTCACATACAATCTGAAATATTTTCATCAAATTGTTTAACATAGCCTTCATGGCATTTTCCTAGTTATTGTATAAAGACATTTTTATTCTGTATTTAGTAAGCCTGTACCCTTCTAAGATGCACCGTAGTTGTGGCCCCACCAGTTACCCTCCTTCCATCCCAACCTTCACCCTCCTCCACCCTCCCTTTCCCCTTTCCCCATATTCCTGTGCTATAGTTGGGTTACAGCCTTCATATGAAACCTTTAAATTAGCTTCATAGAAGGGCTGAGTACTTTGGATACTTTTTCTTCCATTCTTGAGATACTTTGCTAAGAAGAATATGTTCCAGCTCCATCCATGTAAACATGAAAGGGGTAAAGTCTCCATCTTTCTTTAAGGCTGCATAGTATCCATGGTATACAAGTACCACAATTTATTAATCCATTCTTGGGTAAGTGGGCACTTGGGCTTCTTCCATGACTTAGCAATTATGAATTGGGCTGCAATAAACATTCTGGTACAGATGTCTTTGTTATAATGTGATTTTTAGTCTTCTGGGTATATACCCAATAAAGGAATTATAGGGTCGAATGGAAGGTCTATTTTTAGATCTCTAAGTAATCTCCAAACATCCTCCCAAAAGGAAAGTATTACTGTGCATTCCCACCAGCAGTGTAGAAGTGTTCCCTTTTCTTCACATCCATGCCAACATCTCTGGTTTTGGGATTTTGTTATCCTATTTAAGACTTTTTAGATGTGATTGATGACATTGATGAATGTGGGCTTTTGATACTGTACAATAAAATCTGTCATTATTTGGAAGCTCTGCATAACTCAGTGAACCAATAGTTTTTCATATGATAAGTGTTTCATGTTGTAAACTCATGCATTGGTAAAAGATCTATTCAAAGCACAAGATAAATAGATTTACATGCAACAGCATAAGAAAAGTGCATTGATGTGGTTTCAAATTCAACATTGAAACTAATCTTTAAGAAACCGCTATTGTTGAATTTTGGTGTCATATCAAAGAAGAATATTCACAATTATCTTGAAAAGACTAGTAAAATAGTCTTCCATTGCCCACTATGTATCTTGGTCAGGCCAGAATTTTGCCATATATGACAATCAAAACAACATACTATCACGGATTGAATGCTGAAGCAGAATCTAGCTATCTTTTCAGAAATCAGACATTAAGAGATTAGTGAAACTGTAACAAAATGTCTCTTTTCTCACTAAATTTCTTATTCTTAGAAAATATAGTTACTCTTAGTCCATTTACATTCAATGTTACCTTTGATGGGTAAGAACTTACTATGGCCATTTTGCTATTTGTTTTCTGGTTGTTTTGTTGAGCCTCTCTCTTCTTTATTTTCTTTTTTGTAAAAGTGATTTTCTCTGGTAGTCCACTTTAATTTCTCACTTAAAAAAATTTTTGTAGCTATTGTAGAGTTTTATTTTCTGGCTAAACTCTCCAATCAAAAGACACAGTGTGGCTGAAGCATTAAAAAAGGACTCAGACTTTTAACTTCATGTTTTTGTCTCTCAAAGAGGGAGATCACAGTATTTGTTACACACAGGGAACATCCAACTTCTCTCTCTGAATTGGTCATCTTGGGAACCATATGGGTCATTACAAAAGTTATAAGATATACAAAAATTAAGAAAGGTAACTTCTGCACCTTGGATGGATACAAATAAAGCCTTCCCAGCAACCCTGATAAGCTGAGCAAGTTGAAACTTAACTGGGTAAATAAGAAAGGTTGCTGTGGATGGTGATACTTGGAAGTGAAATCATGAACCATAACACAATTTGTCTCAAAACTTTCATAGAGACCTACATAATATGCTCATGCCTTATGGATTGCTACAAAGAAGGCAACTGTGAACCCATATGAGGCTAACAGGTTCTGACAGAGCAAGCCTGCACACAAATGCTGTAATCCACTGTCCTAAATGGTCACATGCAACAGATTCTGTTATGTTGGGATTGGGTAAACATAGCTGAGAACTTGGAATTTTTTTTTTGTTATTGTTAATAGAAGAAAGGCTATGCTATTAAAAAGTCCTCTTCCTTCCTGAAGAATTAGAAAAGTGCTCTATACAAAATCTTAAATTTAAAAAAAAATTTAAGTTTTAGAAAAGGACAAAATTCTCACCTAAGCTATGTTTACCAATGTGTAAATTTTATAGGAACATGATGAACAGAAATGAAATGGAATGTAGAAAAATAGCAGACATTTTATTCTTAAAAAGAATATTGAATTCTTTAAATGGTTCTAGTATGGAGAAAAGATAAATATTTAAGTTGATGGATATCCCAAGTACACCGTTTTGCACTTTATACATTACATATACATTGCATGATTGTTTTAAATTACCACATGCACTCTGAAACTATATTCATCTATTGTGCATTAATAAAAAATTATCAAAAAATATTCTTTAGAAAAAAACTTTCTAAGTTTTCATCTATAATGAAGTAAATATTGACCCATGCAACTCAGATGAGCAAAAGCTCTCTGGAGTGCTCAAACATTCTAAGAGTACAAAGAAGTACTGAGACCAAAGAGTTTGAGATGAAGTTTTCAAGAGAGATTCTAGCTATCTAAGAGGGGCCATAAAGGGAATTTAACCCTCTCTGGGGCATTTTAGAAATAAAGAAAGGCTGGAAACCAATGAACTATTTCATTCATAAGATAGTTGCCTTTTGAGTCCTAAAAATTCATAATGAATTCCATCATAGTTATTTTCAAATCCCAAGGTTTCAGAAGTAAGGATAGCTTAAGATGAATCTCTCAGGGAGAAAAGCAAAGAAAGCACAATTGGCAAAAAGGTAAGAGCAAAAACTGATTGTGAAGGGTGGGAAAGAGCCCGGGGGTGGGGGGGTGGGGTTCAGAAGAAAAGGAAACAAGTGGTCTTCTATTGCTCCAGGTGAAGCCTCATTTAACACAGAAGAGAGAGCTGAAGCATGGTATGGAGTGAAATCTAGAGATAGTGAGAAGGAAGCAGAGGAGTATACAGGACTGTGCTGGGATTTCTAAATGGCTGGATGTTCTGTGGAAGATTACTGACACTCCAGTCTAGATCCCTGCCTTCACATGATTCTCAAAATTCCTACCTGCAAATTATAAGCCAGGAAGGCCTTAGTGTTCTATGATTAAAACATAGGCAAATATGACTATCAGAGAGCATCTGTTTGAGACAGTTTAGTTTACAAGCGAAGAAACCAAAATCTTGAGTGGCAAAATGATTTGCCCACATAATGGCAGAGGTAGCAGTAGATTCCTGGTTTCCTAACTTCTGAATCAGCAATTTTTAAATATAAAGAGAAATGATACCTCAGAAATATCCCAGAAAGACCAAAAGATTCATGTCATTCTAAATATTCAGAATAGCTTTGACCAAGGTAAATTTTTTATAATCCAGACTTGAATTCACAGGGTGTATAAAAGCTAGATTAACCAAAACAGACTGACTTTTCCATATGAGAAGTTTTAAAGAGGAATGTCAAACATCTGCATGTACAGCGTAACCCTTACTTCATTAATTCCATCTGTAGACACCCTTTCCTCTGTCCTGTATGGTAGAGGTCACATTTTTCCCCTCCAGTGTATTGCATGCACCCTTGTTTATGCCGGGTATGGTACTATCTCTCAGGCATTCGCATGCTAGTCCATTTCTATCCTCAAGTAAATAGTCGCAATATGGTACAACATGCCATCCAGAAAACTCCTGATTCTCCATATTACAGGAAGAAACAGGGTGTGGATAATTCAAGATGGTGACTAATCCAAAAAACATTTAAATTGGTAATGTGCTTTGTGCTAACATTAAACACAGACATAATTATGTTTTGAAAGTTCTCTTCAAACAAATGAAGTCACTCTCTAAGCATCTCACTTTTTCTTCTTTTTGCTGTTTAATTATCCATACCCTATTGCACACCCTTCCTTCTTTATACTTTATCATAATCATGTATATAACCTCCAAAAGAAAACTTATTTTAGAAGCATAAAGAGCTTGATAAATAATAGAGTTGAAACATACCAAATATTTACTTCATAGGTGGCTATTTTCTCATCCTTCACGCTTAGTAGAAGCCTGTTATTACTCAGAATATTCTTGACCAAAGAGCCTAACTTCTGCTTCTGAATCATTCTCCCAACAGCTGTGTTGGACTGATGCAAGAATTAAAACTGATTTGACACCCCTAACATAGTCAGATTGTCTCAGTAATGTTCACTCTATCTAATAACATACAGTTGGCTAGCAACAGAACTTGGTCTTAAAGAATACTAAACTCCTCACTCAAAGTCTGGGGTTGTGCTATTTGTAACATCTTTTAACATCAAAAATCTCATTTCCTCAGACTTAATATGTTTTAACTGAAAACCAGTTAATCCTAGTTACATGCATATGCTTACCACAACTGCTACATGTTAAAAGTAAAGTTTGATTCTAAAAATTACTGTGAAGATGATTACAGTTTACCCATATTATCATTTATCTTAAGTCATTCTTAATGAGTTCATGCTTTCATATTTTCAGAGAGCAATATATGAGTAGAGACTTATTTCTTGCCAATTTTTAATTTAAGTAATATATATCAAGAAATCCTTAAAGAAGTTTAAAACCGAAATAACCTTCGCTCACACATACATATAAGAGAGTTGTCTGGGTGGCCTTAGTTTGGTTTGATGTTTTCCCCCTTTTCCCCTTATAACTCTCAAGAATAACTGTAGAAGGTGTTGGGAATGCAAACTCTGAGATAGGGAGAAGCTGGCTGAAACAGCTAGGGCGCTGTTATAGTTTCTCTGCCCCTCAGAAACAGAATGTCCTTTAATGATTTAGCACAGCAAATCATGTGGCCCTGGCAAATAAAATTCAGGGTAGGCTGCTTTTAAGAACCCCTCAGCTGTGGTGCAAGTGGGGCATATTCATGTCTCCCAGGCAGCTTTCCTGAGCCTTGAGGGATCAGCTCTCAATGAATCCTAGGCTTCGGTTATCCCTTGCTACTTATCTGTAAGCATTAAATCTACTTCATGCAGCTTATTTATGAGAGTGTTATGTCTCATGGGACTGAGACAAGTTGGTAACCAGTGCACAGGATTACTGGTAAGCAAGGCACAGTAATCCTCAACAATATGTATCTACCTGAATTGTTTGGTTAGCTACAACAGAGACTGGCTAATTGGTCACCAACTCTGTTTCTTGTCTCTTGGGTGCACTGATAATCTAATGCTACTCAAACTGCCAGTCCACTACTGGAAGCTTGTGCCAGAATTCACATCAACAAACTGCTTCCTTCGTCAAGACAGTTGTTACTGAATTCACGTGTATCCTTACTGATGTAGTTGATACACAGCCATAACAAGCTGTTTATCTTATTAAAGATCAGTAACAGTTTATAGAGGGACAATCCATGGACCACAGTTTGAATGCCACTGACCTAGTGTACAGTCTCCCTCACAGTAAATTCTCACCAGTGGAATGTGGGTAGAGATAAGGCCTACTGCTTCTATGCCTGCTGACATAAATCTCCTGTGTTCTGTGTTCCGTTCTCTTACCCATTATGCAGTAACTTTCGAAGCCATGCGGTATAAAATGGTATGTTAAGCAAGGAGCCTAGATCCCTTAATCATTCCACAGAAACATCTGTGCTGTATCTTAACATGTACAAAACATAAACTTCTATTGTGTTAATCACTTATAGTGGGAGCATCATCTGTTATGACAAGTGTTAACTATTGGAGTGCATAATATAGCATTTTCACATGTTAAGATCTTCAATCAGAAATCATCCACTTTAAAAGCCATTTGGCTTTATTTTTATTTATTTATTCATTTATTTTCGTAGTTTTTGGCTGGGGCTGGGTTCGAACCTGCCACCTCCGGCATATGGGGCCAGTGCCCTACTCCTTTGAGCCACAGGAGTCACCCTGGCTTCATTTTTTAATGATTGTCTTATTTCAGAAAAAATAAATCAGGATTTAGTAAAGTTAAAATGGTAAACACGTTCTTATTAGCAAATATATCTTACTTTATTGCTGTTTAAACCCCAACGTAAGCTTTTCACTTTTCTCTAACAGGTCTTGCCCCTCAATTTGCATCCAGAACAAGTCAATTACGAATGGCTTGATTAGTTAGTGTACATGCTCATATTACTTTTCTTCCAAGATCACTCTGACCTGCCGGGTTTATACGTGAAACGATTGAGTCTATCTTCACCACCTAAAATAGACTGGCTCTGGTGAACTGTCTGCTGAATAAACAAATGCTGTCATTTTTTCACATATATAATTTCAGCACATCTTTCTATACTGAGAAAATTCTTTTAATTTTAACATATATATCTTCACTTTTATGGCTAGACCTGCATTTGTATGCATGTCTCTTTACCTTATGATATGCACATGTTTTCTTGATAGTAAACTCCCATACTGAGCAGATAAAGACCTTTGTTTTGTAACTTGTATCGATTACTCAGTATGAATAATAACAACAGCCAAGATTTATTTCATGCCAGATGCCAAACTGGATGCTTTCAAACTGGTGTCACTAATATTTATAACAACTTTCCCAAGTAGGCATTATATGAGGATATTGCATATGAGAAAATTAAAGGTTGTTGGGGGTACCTTGTACACATTTTCAATGTAAGTAAGGAAGAGCTGTGAAAGCACATTGACTGATACAACTTGAGCACTTGCACATGTGTCTAAGTGATTTTGCTGTGTGTGTTATTTGTGATCACCTCTGTCATTAGACAGCCATAGAAACAGGCTTCAGCATGGGAACAGGGTGGGTTGTGAGACTTTGGCATAAGGACCCTGTTTACTGCCAGGATATGACATTATTACACTTTTTGAATGAACCAGTAATTATGTCTTTGATAGGTCCAATCTTTCTGACAAACAGCAAAGCACTGAGTTACTTTTCTGTTTTTGGCTTACTTTTCAGACTCTACATAGAATAGTGATTAATAGTATGGGTTCTAAAGCCTGAGCTGGCTCCAGACTCAGATGTTGGGCTCCATAACCTCTGCCAGCATCAGTTTCTTTGACTTTCTCATTCATTGGATTGATTTGAAAATTAAATAAATAAATATATATAAACCACTTAATGCAGCAAAAGGCTAATGATGAATGTTAAGTAAGTACTGGTCACTATTGGTCTAGATTTCTCGGTTCCAATTTCCAGTTTTGTTTCTTTAACCAGAAACTGCCTTTTCCTAGGAAAAAGACTATGGTAATATTTTTCACCAGGGAGCATCTCTCTCTCAAGTAAATACATAAAATGTGTAACTAAAACCAATTAATTCTGAATTCTGGAAGAAACCTGCACAGAGGAAAATATTAAGAAATGTCAGAGAGATGCTTTAGAGTGCTCTAAGTACCACATGAATTGACATGCACATAGCAAAAATCAGCTAACTCTAGTAAATATGAAAAAGCATGCAAATTCATAATTAACGAAGTAATGTTTTACAGACAAGCTGAGATCCCTTCTCCAAAATGATTGTGACCAGTTTTTTTATTTTTTTTCAAATTTTACACTACTTACATTATACTTACTAATTGAGCACACCTAATCTAAAAATCAAAAATCCAGGAACATTTCCTTTGAATGTCATGTTGTTGCTCAAAAAGTTTTAGATTTTGGAGCATTTTGAGTTTGGGATTTTGGATTAGCAATGCTGAACCTGTACAAACAATATTTATGGGCCTTTGGCACAGGAATAACTCGAAGGAAACAGGATTCACCATCTGAAACTCTAATTGATTTCTTAAACTCCCTACTTTGTAATTTTTTTTTAATTACTTTTGTTTTGCCTTTCTTTTAAGATAATATTTAAAGATATAAAACTTTAATTTGGTTTCAGATCTTTCTATTGTTTATTCTGAATGTTTTCATTAGTTAGAAAATTAAATATTATTTAAAATTATTCTCCTAATGATATTTTAGAGAACTCTACCCATACTCTGCAAAATGATGCAACACAAAAATTAACAGAAACTTCTTTGCAAACTGACTATACAATGATAAAACAAATAAAAATGTTACAAGAAAAAAGCAATGTCAAAAATTGACAGCTGGCAATGTACTAGCATTTAAACAGTATGTATCCAATGAAATGCTTTATAAAGCATTTTAATATAGTAAATTCTGTCATGAAAAGATAATTCCAGAGTGTCCCCTGTCTCCTCCACATTGCAGAACTTTGTGTTCTTCCATCAGAAGGAAAGAATAACATAGAAATTTTGTTTTTAATGATAAACATGTCTAAATACAAACCAATTTTTAAAAAATAACATGAAGAAATATTGGACTTCTTCAACTAACCAGGTATTTAGTAGTTTCACAAAATTTATCCTTTTACAAACCCAAAACAAAACAATTTACTTAGACAACAATCTAATTTTTTTTTTTTTTTTTTTTTTGATAGAGACAGGGTCTCACTTTATCGCCCTCGGTACAGTGCCATGGCTCACAGCAACCTCCAACTCCTGGGCTTAGGCGATTCTCTTGCCTCAGCCTCCCGAGTAGCTGGGACTACAGGAGCCCGCCACACACCCGGCTATTTTTTTTGGTTTTGCAGTTTGTCCAGGGCCGGGCTTAAACTCACCACCCACAGTATACGGGGCCGGCGCCCTACTCGCTGAGCCACTTTATATACAACGATTGTAAATTTGATAGTCACAGCAAAAGAATTTCACATAAGGTATATTTTTGCAACACTAAAAAATAATTGCTGTAATACTAATTTTGATTAGGATACAGAGTAAGGTGTTTAGAATAACAAAAATCATGAAGAAAGTAATACCTATATTACTTTTAGAATTTTGTCTATGAGGTCTTTAATAATTTGTAGTTAAGAATACAAAATAATTTTGCAGCTTGCTTTGTTCATTTATGATAACTGCTTTTAATAGCATACAATTCTTCCTAAAAATAATATAATTGCTAGATAACATTCCATTATGTGCATGGATGCTGCAATTTGGTTACATTTTAAGATACTATCAAGGGTGATTACATTCTTTTTTTTTTTCTCTCGTTTTGTTTCTATATTATCTTACTTTTCGATAACATTCAAAACATAAGCTTTCCTCAGAAATTCCTATTAACACGCAAGTAATCTATTGCTACAGGTAATATTTTACCACCACAGTTCATAAGCTCAGACTGTCTGAAATTTCACATTCAACAGTCGATGAGATCTGTTCCCATCTTCACTCTCCATTTGTATCTGTTTAACCATACCTGCAATCTTTATGGCTACGGGATCCTCTGAAACTGGAACAAGCCCTTCTTTAACTTCAACTTGCTTTTCAGAGACCAGGAGAGACGTGGCAGGAGGGGAATACTTGGTTTCCACATAAGCCACAAGCGAAGAGGAAGAAGGCTTAGAATCATGAACGAAACTGGCGCAGGACTTGGGCTGGCAGACAGGAAGGGCGCCTGACACAGAGACGTCAGCAGGAGGTGAAGCTCGCTCGGGTTTAGTTGGGTCCAAATCTACGCTCTCCATAGTGTGCAACTCCACCCCATTGGCTGCTGAGCCCTCACCGGAGGATTCAAGTATTTGTCCATTAGCAACTCCAAGGTTTTCAGTAGTATTGGTACCAACATAGGGCTGAGCCCCAGCTGTCCTTAACAGGTTGTCTCTGCCAGCCTCTCCAGGGAAGTGGGACTGATCAAAATCAATCCCATGGACCCCCTCAGGCTGCTCTGCAGTCCTGGTGTCACCAGTGAGTTCTCCGGGGAAAGGGTCATTAGGCCCATTGTCACTGACAAAGTCCGTGGAGTTCTGAGGGCTGTCACAAGTCCTGGGCGTAACCGATGGAGGCACGTCACCCATAAACTCTGTATCCTCTATGCTGAAGCTGTTCGCAACTACTGAGTTATCATGGCCATTGACCAGGGCCTCTGTGGAAATACTATCGTCGCCATTATCTTTCAAGTAACTATAATATCCAGGTGGCTGTTTTTTCTTCTTTTTACGCTCCCTTTGTCCAAGACCACCTGAGACACTATCGTTTTCTAGAGTTTCTACCTCCACACTGCAACTGCTATCCTCAGCAAGGGCAGAGCCTGGGTACTGGCAGACAGTGGAAGCGTAGCTTTCTTCCTTATCTATGCCATCAGGGCTTGGTTTAGTTGTACAACCAAGAATAAATTCAGGGGCCTGAGGGTTCAATGTGCTTGACATTCTGTAACTGGGGATTCTCGGCAAAGTGTCATTGGGTTCAATTACTTCATTAACACCAAATTCAATTCTCTGATATTCTTGTCCATCAGGTAGTATATCTGGATTTGATGGATAAAAGACCAATGCTAGAGAGAAGTACAGAAAAGATTACTCCAGTGTCCAAAAGGAATTTTATGTCCTGGAGCTCCACTATAAGCAAACCTGGGGCTCTTGAGGGGTGATGACAAGGGGCTTACACACGGGGCTCCCTTGTGTAAGCTGGAGCCATAAGAATTTTCCCTCAGTCCAGTTTGGGCTCCGATGGGGTCACTGTCCCAGGAGGCCTTCGCCTCTGGGGACAGGCCACCTTCCAGTGGTCACCCTTGCATTCTGGACAGGGGCCAGGTGGCTTGCCCAGCCAGTGGTGCTGCTGGGGGCGGTCTTTTCTGAAGTGGCCAGTCTGACCACATTGGAAGCACTTGTTTTAGCTCCTCTGGGTTCCCTCTGCCACTGAAAGTTGCTCATTTGTTGGAGTGCCATTACTAGAGCTGTCATTCTTTTCTGTTCCTTTCTCTCTTTTTCCTCCTTTCTCTCCAGGTCTCGGTTATAAAAGACCATAGTGGCCATTTTAAGAAGATTCTCCAGGTTAAGTTCTGGGCCTATAGCCAATTTCTGGGGTTTACTTTGAATGTCTTGTGCTGCTTGAGTGATAAATTTGTCTTTTAAAATAATATGATGCTCTATGGAGTCAGGTGTCAATTGGGTGTGTTTTATCATTGCCTCCCTAATCCTCTTTTTTTTTTTACATATATTAAATCAAAGCTGCATATACTAGTGCAATCAAGGGGCACAATGTGCTGGTTTCGTATACAATCTGAAATATTTTCATCAAACTGCTCAACATAGCCCTCATGGCATTTTCTTAGTTATTTTATGAAGACATTGTATTCTGCATTTAGTAAGTTCCACCTGTAACCCTCTAAGATGCACCATAGGCATGGACCCACCAATTACCCTTCCTTCACCCCAACATCCCCCCTCCTCTCCCTTCCCATATTCTTGTGCTTTAGTTGGGTTATAGCCTTCATATGGAAACTTTAAATTAGCTTCATAGTAGGGCTGAGTACATCAGATATTTTTTCTTCCATTCTTGAGATGCTTTGCTAAGAAGAATATGTTCCAGCTCCATCCATGTAAATACAAAAGAGGAAAAGTCTCCATCTTTCTTTAGAGCTGCATAATATTCCATGGTGTACATGTACCACAGTTTATGAATCCATTCGTGGGTCGATGGGCACTTAGGTTTCTTCCATGACTTACCAGTTATGAATTGGGCTGCAATAAACATTCTGGTATAGATGTCTTTATTGTAGTGTTATTTTTGGTCTTCTGGGTATTTACCTAGTAAAGGAATTATAGGGTCGAATGGAAGGTCTATTTTTAGATCTCTAAGTACTCTCCAAACATCCTTCCAAAAGGAACGTAGTAGTGTGCATTCCCACAAGTAGTATAGAAGTGTTCCCTTGTCTCCACATCCACGCCAACATCTCTGGTTTTGGGATTTTGTCATGTGGGCTAGTCTTACTGGATTTAGGTGATATCTCAGAGTAGTTTTGATTTGCATTTCTCTGATGATTAATGATGGTGAGCATTTTTTCATGTATCTGTAGGCCATGCGCCTGTCTTCGGAGAAGTTTCTCTTCAAGTCCTTTGCCCACCCTGAGATGGGATCACTTGTTCTTTTCTTGCTAATACATTGGAGTTCTCTGTGTATTCTGGTTATCAAACTTTTGTTGGAGACATAACTTGCAAATATTTTCTCCTATTCTGAGGGCTGTCTGCCTACTATACTTACTATGTTCTTAGCTGTACAGAAGCTTTTCAGTTTGATCAGGTCCCAGTAGTGTATTTTTGATACTGCTTCAAATGCCTGGGGAGTCCTCCTCATAAAATATTCACCCAAGCCAATTCCTTCAAGAGTTTCCACTGCACTTTCTTCTAATATTTTGATAGTTTCATGTCTTAAGTTTAAATCTTTAATCCAGCGAGAGTCTATCTTAGTTAATATGAGAGGTGTGGGTCCAGTTTTAGTCTTCTACAGGTCGCTAGCCAGCTCACCCAGCACCATTTGTTAAATGGGGAGTCTTTTACCTACTGAATGTTTTTAATTGGCTTGTCAAAGATCAAGTAGCGGTAAGTAGCTGGATTCATCTCTTGGTTCTCTATTCTGTTCTAAACATCTACCTCTCTGTTTTTGTGCCAATACCATGCTATTTTGATCACTGTTGATTTATAGTTGAGTCTCAGGTCTGGTAGTGTGATTCCTCCTGCTTTGTTTTTATTTCTGAGTAATGTCTTGGCTATTCGAGGTTTTTTCTGATTCCATATAAAATGAAGTATTATTTTTTCCAGATCTGTAAAATATGACAATGGAGCTTTAATAGGAATTGCATTAAAATTATATATTGCTTTGGGTAATATAGACATTTTAACAATGTTGATTCTTCCCAGCCATGAGCATGGAAGATTTTTCCATTTGTTAACATTTTCAGCTATTTC
>CAUYON010142426.1:0-11461 GCA_963573935.1 Arctocebus calabarensis
ATGAAGGCTATAACCCCAGCATAAGAATATAGGGAAAGTGGCAAGGGAGGGAAGGGGAAGGGGGAGACTGGGTGAAGGGAGGGTAAATGGTGGGACCACACCTATGGTGCATCTTAGAAGGGTACAGAGGAAACCTACTAAATGCAGAATACAAATGTCTTCATACAATAACAAAGAAAATGCACTGAATGCTATATTAAACAGTTTGATGAAAACATTTCAGATTGTATATGAAACCAGCACATTGTACCCCTTTATTGCACTAATGTACACAGCTATGATTTAATAATAAAAAAAATTAAAAAAAAAATTAAAGAGTCTTATTCTGTCACCCCAGTTAGAGTTCAGTGGCATCATCATAGCTCCCTGCAATCTCAAACTCCTGGGCTCAAGTGATACTCTTCCCTCAGTTTCCCAAATAGCTAGGTCTACAGGTATGCACTACCACTTCCTGCTAATTTCTATTTTTTATACAGATGGGGTCCCCTGCATGATTAGGATGATCATGAACTCCTAGTCTCAAATGATCCTCCTGACTCAACTCCCAGAGTGCTAGGGTTACAGACATGAACCACCTTGCCCAGCCCATGTTTTCTTTCAAAAGGCCTTCTTTTCTTGCTTCGGAACCTACTTTTGGTTTCCAGCTAAAACTCTGGCTTCTGGTATCCAGTCTTTCCTGAAATGTTTTGTTTCTTCTTCTGGCTTTCTGTAGAATATAGGTGTACCACAGGATTCTGCTCTGGGCCCTCTTCTCTTCTTCCTCTGCTCACTTGCATTCAGGAATCTCATCCACTCCTATGACTTCAGTGCCATCATTACAGCTGTTCTTGAATAATGTCATGTTGTTCAACTTGCCTTGCTATAACATCAAAACTAAGTCCTGACCAGGGCATCTGTCTTTGTGGAGTTCTCATGTTCTTCCCTCATCTGCCTGGATTTCTTCCAGGTACTCCTCTGGTTTCCTTGTACATCCTAAAGGTGTGCACATTGGGTGAATTGGTGGGTCTAAATGGTCCCAGTTGGAGTGAGTGCATGGGGGTGTGTGAGAGTTCTTTGTGATGTCACCTATCTGGGGTGGGCTTCTGCCTTGTGCCTGAGCTGCTAGGATAGGCTCCAGCCTCCAGGACCTGTAACTGGAATAGTTGAGTAAATAATTCTCTTGGGTTTATTTCACCTTTATTAAATGTATGTATAGCTCACATTTACTTCAATGTTTAACATTAGAAGTATTCTGGTTTTTATTTGGAAGTTCAATGATGATTTTGTAGCCAGAAATATGCCTTGGGAAGCAAACTCTTATTTATATCAACCAGTCCATGGTAAAATTGGTTTCATTATACATAACTTTGCTTTAGTTGCAGTTTCGAGGAACCTATCCAGGATTTTAAGTGGGGACTTACTGTACTCTGATTAATGCAAATGTCTTATCTCCTTTTCATTTATCTTTTCTGAATTTAATGCACGAGTAAATATGCTTATTCATTGACCTGCTCAATATCTCAGAATTTACGATATGCTCATGAAACTCTATATAAAAAGAACAAGATCCTTATCATCTTGTGTAAACTTCCTCCACCCAGTGCCCTATAACATAAGTTGCCACTAGCTCAAATTAGAAACCAAGAAATTATCTTCACTGAATCATAAGTTAGACAATCACTTGTCACTTAACAATGAGGATACATTCTGAGAAATGCAAGATTAGGCAATTTCACCATTGTGTGAATATTACAGAGTGAATTTACATAACCCAGGTGTGTAGCCTGCTGCACACCCAGGCTGTAAGGTACAGACTGTTGCTCCTGGGCTAAAAACCTGCACAACAAGTTACTGAACTGAATACTGTAGGCAATTGTAATATAATGGTAAGTATTTCTGTATCTAAATATAAAAAAGGCATAGTAAAAAAATACTATACTATGACCTTATGGGACTATATCTTGTATGTATGGTCTGCCACTGACCAAAATAGTGGGCACATGACTGTATATTCAGGAGCTTCTATCCCTAATCTGTCCACTTCTTTTTATATTTGCCATTTCCCTTGTTTAGACTTTCACCATTTCTCTTTACATTAGATCTTTGCTATTATTCAATGTCCTCCATGCTTCAGATCTTATGGTTTTCCAGGATATCTTTTACACAGCCAACATGACTTCCCTAGAGCATAAATATGGTCATACCTTTTTCATGCTTAAGATTGTTCAATGGACTCCCATTTTCCATAGGAAAAAGTTTAATTTCATCAGCATTTACAAAGATTTTCATGGTTAAATACAAGTTTCCTTCCATTCTCATTTCTGATGAACTTTCAATTCTATGTTCCAACTGTATAAAACAACTTTCACAGTCATTGGGCATACCACATGCCCCTTAGCATGCTTTTGCCAGGATTAATCTTGGCCATGTCTTTCTTTCTTTTTTCCTGCATGAACTCTTATTCATGCTTCTGATACTAAGTTTAACATCATGGCTTGCAGGAAGACTTCTCCAAATCCCAAGTTTATCATAGAATGTATCATACCATTGCTTATTTCTTTGATCTTATTTCCTACTAACATAGCTTTCTGTGGGGAAAAATACCAACTTTTTCTTGTTCACCATTACAATAGCAGGACATAGAAGAATGCCTGACACATGGCAGATATTAAATAAATATGTGTAATATGAATAGGTAGTGAATAAACTTATCTTTCTCCTCTATTAAACTTTTAAGGTTATTAAGTGCAAAGATCATTCCTAGATTAATTTTAGGCCCTTATGTATTTAGTAAATGCATCTTTTTTATATTAACACTATTCTTTAAAGTATCTTAAGGTCTGTTTTATCGTGTCACATATAGTGCATCTCAATGAATGTTCCATGTGAATTTGATATAAATGTGTATACAGCTATTACTAGACTAAGTATTCTAGAGGGTCTGACATTTAAGTTTGTAAACTTAGCACTTTGTACTTACATTGACAGCACCGTACAAACAATTCCTTAAAATCTCGTAACCTTGGTATATTGGTATCTCACAGCTGTGTTCATGTCAACATGTAGCAGTTTCTTGCTGAGTGGCATTCATTTATTGTTGTGTGCTTTGTGTGCCATGGCAAGCGTGTCAGAGCTTGAATTAGAGCAGCAAACAAACGTTAAACTTGGCAAGAGTGGATGTGAAATCAGGGACATATTAGTTCAACTTTATAGGAATAATAACATGGAGAAAACATCAGTGTACAAATGGTTTAAACATTTCTCTGAGAACTCAAACGTATTAGCAGGAAAAGAAGAAATGATCCCATCTCAGGGTGGGCAAGAGACCTGAAGAGAAACTTCTCTGAAGAAGACAGGCACACAGCCTACAGACACATGAAAAAAATGCTAATCAACCTTAATTGTCAGAGAAATGCAAATCAAAACTACTTTGAGATATCATCCAACTCCAGTAAGATTAGCCCACCTCACAAAAATCCCAAAACCAGAGATGCTGGTGTGGATGTGGAGAAAAGGGAACACTACTACATGCTGTTGGGAATACAAACTAATACAGTCCTTTTGGAAAGATATCTGGAGAATACTTAGAAATCTAAAAATAGAATTGCCATTTTATCCCATAATTCCTCTACTAGATATATATCCACAAGACCAAAAATCACATTATAACAAATATATCTGTGTTAGAATCTTTATAGCAGCCTGATTGATAATTGCTAAGCCATGGGAAAAGTCCAAGTGCCCAATGACCCACAAATGGATTAATAAATTCTTGCATATGTACACCACGGAATATTATGATATCCTCTTTTAAAAATGTTCCATCTCGGCTCGGTGCCTGTAGCTCAAGCAGCTAAGGCACCAGCCACATACACCTGAGCTGGTGGGTTCGAATCCATCCTGGGCCCGCCAAACAACAATGATGTCTGCAACCAAAAAAAAGCCGGGCATTGTGGTGAGCACATGTAGTCCCAGCTACTTGGGAGGCAGAAGCAGGAGAATCACTTGAGCCCAGGAGTTTGAGGCTGCTGTGAGCTGTGATGCCACAGCACTCTACCCAGGGTGACAGCTTGAGGCTCTGTCTCGAAAAAAAAAAAAAGAATTAAAAAAAAATATCTTCCATCTCTCCTTTTTACTTACAAGATAAAATCCAAACTTTTCATGTAGTATTTATATGCTATTCTTAAAAGTCTTAGCTTGTACCACAACTCAGACTTTTAAACATATAATTATTTATTACAGATATTTATAAAAACATTTAATAGTTATTCTAATTGCTCAAAATCAGAGATTATTCTCTCTTCAACTTTGCCTTTTATACAGCATCTAACATAGTAGCATAGTAGCATAATATTTCTTAAGAAATATTTTAGAGTGAATAAATGGAAAAATAACTAAATATTTTTAATTCCTTTTAATATCTACCTGCTTTACTATTGTCAAAATTGTGAATCAGATGGCTAACTTTTTAAAAGTTCAATTAGTGCATGTATAAAGAAAAAATGAGTATATGAGAGTAGGAGACTCCCAATTTATAAAACAAATTTTGTTCTCCCCACTAATATATTTTAGAATATGCAAGAAATTCAGATAACTAGCAAACACAAACACAAAGAAGTACTTAAACTCACTCAGTCTTTAATATTTTGGGGTCTAACATTCTAAACTATTTTTTTCCTCTCAGGAATGCTTTTGCTTTATCTCACAGGTTTTGGTAGCTTGTGTCTTCATTGTAGTTATGCTCAGGGAGGTTAATAATTTCCTCTTTTATTTCTTCCTGCACCTAACTGTCATTCAGCATCAGGTTGTTTAATTTCCATGCCTCTGTGAGGGGTTGAACATTTTCGTTGGAGTTGAGTTCCACCTTTAATGCCTGAGAAGGAGTTGAGTTCCAACACATTTGTTGGAATCGAGTTCCACCTTCTTGATGTCTGAGAAGTTTCAAAGTAAAATTTCAATTCTTTTGATTCTGTTGAGGTTTGTTTTGTGTCCTAGGATATGATCGGTTTTGGAGAATGTTCAATGGGCCAATAAGAAGAATGTATATTCTTCAGCTTTGGGATGGAGTGTTCTATACATGTCTATTGAGTACAGTTCTAGGGTCTCATTTAAGTCCCTTATATATTTGTTTAATTTCTGTTTAGAGGATCTGTCCAGCTCTGTAAGAGGAGTGTTAAAGTCCCCTTGTATTGTGGTGTTATAGGATTTCACATTGCTCAGACTAAGTAAGGTCTGTTTCAAGAATTTGGAAGCATTTAAGTTGGGTGCATAAATATTTACAATTGAAATATCTTCTTGTTATATTTTCTCTTAACTAATATAAAGTTCCCATCTTTGTCTTTTTAACTTTAGTTGCTTTAACTCCACTTGTAACTGAAAATAGGATTATGAGTCCTCTTTTCTTCTGAATTCTGTTTGCCTGAAAAATTGTCTTCCAACCTTTAACTCTGAGTTTTAATTTGTCTTTTGAGACTAGGTGTGTTTCCTGCAGACAACAAATGGATGGCTTGTTTTTTAATCTAATCAGCCAATCTATGCCTCTTCAGTGGTGAATTCACACCATTAACATTTATTGAGATAAATGATAAATGTGGTAGCATTCTATTGATCTTATCTTGTAAAAGTCCATTGCTTAGTTTTATCTTTTGCATCATTGTGGAAGCCTAGTCCTGCCTTTAATTTTTGAGTGCTTACTTTCATGGTGGTCCATTGTGATGGTCATTGTCTAAAACAGGATGAAGTTGTTCCTGTAGAGCTGGTATTATTGTGGCAAATTTCCTTAATGTTTACATATCAGTAACAGATTTCATTTTTCTGTCAATTTTAAAGGTTAGCTTAGCAGAATATGTAATTATGGGCTGGAAATTGTTTTCTTTAAGCAGATTAAAGGTAGATGTCCATTGCCTCTGGCTTGAAATGTTTCATTAGAGAAATCTGTAGTCACCCTTAAGGACATGTGGGATTGCAAACTAATATAGCCATTCTGGAAACAAGTATGCAGAATCCTCAAAGAACTAAAAATAGACCTTTTATTACTATAGCTAAAAAGTGTGATTGTAACATAATTATAGTATTATGATTAACAATGTATGGCTAGATAAACTTAATAATGATTTCAGGACTTCTCCTGAAATACACTGAACTCATTTCCAAAGGATTGTTAAATTGGTTGTTAAAGGAAGTAAAAAATAAACTTTTTTCAGTGTAGCTACCCCAAATAGAACCACAAAATCCAAATGCAACCTTTACTTTTTCTGATGATTGTCTCCCAAGTCAATACAGTAGACCAAGGAAGTGCATGTTAAGTGACACAGATAAGTAAATTAAATCAAATATCAATAACTGAAATTATCCAGGTACATTTAACCCTTTTATTTTAATTCATGTATTTACCTTTGGTTTACTTATTTGGGTAAATGGTGGTGACTTATGATGGAAAAGAGCAATACAAGCCCCTCTGGATGGTTGTAATGAAACTAACAGTAATTCTTTTCTGACTTGTTTCAGCATGGCAATGGTTAGCCTCAATTTTTATTACTAACTATAGACTTTGTAATTTTATTTTGTTGGACATCTTTAATGTGGATTTTCCCAAAGTCCTTATGTTTGACAATATTTGAATCTTGTAGATTAAAAAGGTGTCAAATAGTTTATACAATTGCAAAAAGAAGAGGTACTGTCATTCTTAGAGTCCCTCTAAACCAAATGTTAATAAAGCTCACCATTCATTATAAGAATAACAAAAATTTCAGATACTACTAATGGAAATAATCCACATAAGAATAATAGAATATTTTAAGAGGACAGACCATTGTTTCCTTAAAAATATGGTCAGTATAGGTCAATAGGTTAGAAAAATTCCTATTATCCTAAAAATATGTTTATCTTTATTTATTGTTAGGGATATAATCCCTTACTCTTGAGGTTATGGTTAAACTATTTCTTTTAGGAGACTGAAGAGAAAAAAACACTCTAGCTTGTTTAAAATTGTAATGTTGCTGATTTAAAGTGTGAATGGAACATGGCATCATTATATGATTTAAATACACTAAAAATATCACTAATAAAATTCATAATAACATAGTTCATATGACACAGCCATCATATCAATTAACTGGTATTTATTTAAGAGGTTACTCACTTCACCCATTCTGAACCTTACTTTCAGAAAGGTTCTTTAGTTTTTGAAAACTATGTCACAAGAAACATAGTTACATGACTTAAATATATGAACAGATGATAGTGACAAATCACCCTCTGCTTCTTCTTCAAAAAATAAAATTTGTAAAACATGGTTACTCTAAATATATGGAAAAAATATGTATATATAAGATACATATGAATATATATGACTAAGAAATGGATTACACAATGCATAGACTCTTTGCATTATTACATGTTTTCTTTAATTTAAACCTACCTAAATGGAGATTGCATATGTAAGACATGTAAAGAGGAAAGAAGTCATTCTGAACCAAATTAGCACAGGAAATTCAGTAATGAAAGTCGTTTTTGGTATTCTACAATTTAGTTAATATTGTGGGAGAAAGAGTTTGGAAAAGGGTAGGGAACATCTATGTAAAGGATATTCCTTTTTAATTAACTCATTGGAAATTTGTTTCAAATTTCAGATGGAAAAATACAGTGCTTATAAATTGTTCATGGGACTAGGCTAATGATAATACTTGAAAACAATTTGAAGAATCTTGACACAGTGAAGTAACTTTTCATTTAGAAAAGCAACAAAAACAAGTCATACATTAAAATTCAATTAGATGCTGTCTATTTACCTTACTAAAAAGATTGTTCAGTTTTCTAAAGTCTTTCACATCTCAAGGTACACACATCTACACACAGAGAGAGTACTTATGTATAAATTTGATTATCTACATGGAGACTTGCAGCTTCAGACAATTAGAGAAAAACTTTTAGGGCCAGCTTTCTGTTGAAGATCTGTCAAATGGAATGATAAAGTAGCACTGAAAATGTGATTTGAATCAATAAGAGTATTTGAATTTATATATTATAATAACACATTGATTTTTCATCACATTTTTCTCCTTTTATAAAGCACCTATACAATCCTAATATTAGCTGTAAGAAGTTGGATGCAATTTTAAATTCATAAAATATCAAAACTGAAAAAAAATCCTATGTTTTTATCTTATTATCTCTACATTACAGATAAACTAAAGTAAAGGTCCAGGGGGTGGGCAGAAAAACTTAGACCATGAAGACAAAATAACAACTTTGACAAAAGAATAGTAAATTTGAGATTCAGCTCAGCATCTCTTAAACTATGTAAACTTCCTTGAGCAAATAATTTCATTTCTTTGAGTCTCAGTTTTCTCTCCTATAAAATATGGAACATGGTCCCTAAGTTACTTTCCTATTGTATGTATTAAGTGAAACTTTACTTGGAAAGAACCTACACAATATTTGGCACATAGTAGATACTCAACTAAATTTATTCCTAGTCTTGTAGGGCACTCTACAATGTACTTACATACTATGTCTTCAGGAATACACCTATTATTTAAGTGAAACTATACCAGTACACAGAGAAGAGAGTGACTTGGCAATTATTTTTTAAAAGTTGGTAATAAAACAGACTTTAGGTTTCACTACTTGCCTTGTATTTTAATATAAGCTACTCAAAACAGGCTCAAAGGTGAAACGCAAATAACAATGAAAAAGGACCAATCTGTATGCAATGAAATAGACAATTATCTCTATATATTTGCCTATGCAATACAAGATGTGGTGAGAGGATGCATCTTTTTCTACTATATTGTTAGGTCCCTCTGGAGTTGGATGTTCCCTGGTTCTTGGCTCCTAATGTCAAGAATGACCACTGATGTCTAGCTGATGACAGAATTATCACAAAAGCACAATGATCACCATCAACATACACTTATTGCAGACGAAAATGAACAAACAATGAGGAAAATATGTCTCAAAAGTGAGACAGGTCCCTCTCCGTGATTGGAGAAGGGACACTATTTATTTTTTTATTAAGTCATAAAAACATAGATCATGTATACATTAATGATTTCATGGGGTACAATGTGCTAATTTTATATACAATTTGGAATGCTTACATCAAACTCATTAATATAGCCTTTGCCTCATTTACTTAATTTTTCTTTTAAGACATTTGTACTTTATACTTAATACATTTGACGTGTACCCTTGCAATATGAACCATAGGAATGGTCCACTTTGAGATATCATTTAACTTCAGTAAGAATATCCCACATCACAAAATCCCAAAACTACAGATGTCGACATGGATGTGGAGAAAAGGGAGCACTTCTTCACTGCTGGTGGGAATGCAAGATAATATATTCCCTTTGGGAAGAAGTTTGGAGAACACTCAGGGAGCTAAAGTAGACCTGCTGTTCGACCCTGCAATTCCTCTACTAGGTGTATATCCAAAAGACCAAAAGTCACTTTGCAACAAAAATATTTGTACCAGATTGTTCATTGCAGCTTAATTCATAATAGCCCAGTCATGGAAGAAGCCCAAGTGCTCATCAACCCATAAATGGATTCATAAATTGTGGTATATGTATACCACAGAATACTATGCAGCCTTAAAAAAGATGGAGACTTTACCTCTTTTATGTTTACATGTATAGAGTTGGAACATATTCTTCTTAGTAAAGTATATCAGGAAGGAATAAAAAATATCCAATGTACTCAGAACTATTATGAAACTAATTTATAATCACTCACACTTTCTTTCTTTTTTTTTTTTTAACTATTAAATACATTTTGATATTTGTTTGGCAGAGTTCAGGCCAATGCCAGGCTTCTGCACTTGCCAGACAAGTAAGCTGATGATACTCAAAGAAAAAAAATTAAAAAAAAATTCAAGCAGAGCTCCATATCACAAGTTTCCTTCAAGTCAAGTTGGGCGGCAGACACAGTTTCCTCAACCACCAGGATCAGAAACTTTGGCTCCAAGGCAAATAAGAAAAAAAGTATTTCCACTTACAACATGAAAATACAGAAACTTCGTCAGAGAAAGAAAACTATCAAAGAAGTGTACTTCCAGCAAACCTGAGGTAGCACTGCTTTCTCTGCATTCAATGCTTAAGTGGTTCTCAGTCCAATGTGTTCTTTAAAAAATGCTCACTTGACTAACAGGTGCAGCCATGTTGATGGACAGACTCAACATGAAATGCAATAGGTGAAAAAAGGAATGAGCAAAGTGATGGAAATAAGTGATTTGGATAAATTAGCTTAAAAGGGGGTTGTCACCAGACTACAAATGCTCTTGGCTGGCTTTGGCACTCCAAGAGCTCTAATTCGCCTGAGAATTAATGCAATGTGGTTAACAGTTAACACTGCTATTCAAATCTGTGTAAATCTTTAAAAGTAATTATTACAACCTAAATTTAACCATGTAAACAGCACCACACACAGTACAGACCTGCCCTGAAAAACAATATACAAAACTGAGATCTGGCACTGTATCAGTTTCTAATGTTAATTCAACCTAATGGTCCCAAGCCCCACCCTGCTCTACACACTCCCCCACAAAAAAAATCTAACTTGTGCTGGAAATGGCAGGCTTATTCTATCTGAAGGCTTCAAAAAAAGATACACAACATGTAGCCAGGTTCAAATATTCTGGGGGATCCCTCCCAAAAAAGAAATAACCAAAATAACCAAAAAATGAAGAAAGTGCCTAAAACATGATACAGCATTTTAGAGTCCTTTCAGATACAAGGCAGAGAAAGGTGTAAAGTAGAAAATATCTGGATCTTCAGTAATTTCCAGAAAGATCCAATTCCTCGGTTGGCTACAGGGCAGCAGGCAGATCCTTGCTGCTGCTCCTGGGACAGAGCCACTAAGTCTGCTCCTTGGGACATAAGCCCTCTGGCCCTGAGCTGAGTGCACCTCTCCCTTCCCCTTCTCTTTTCCTTCTCTCCATTTCCCACTCCACAAAGGTATCGAAGAGACTTGGCCAGGCCTCATCCTCACTGTAGTTACTGAGGTCGGGGCCAATCACCTGAGTGAAGTTAAGGAACATGTTCCAAGTATCCCGGGAGATGCCCTTGATCCCCGAGGGTTTCTCTGTTAGGAAGTTTATCCATTGGTCCAATACTGGAGAATTGTTCTGGGTAAAGACTATTTTCCACAGGGCAATGGCTATTTCCCGATGCAGTGACCGCTGTCCTTCTTCAGAGTCCAGGCCAAACTGAAATGTAAACCAGTAGAGATCCTTGAATTTATCCTCTTGTTTGGCTTCTGTTAAGAGGCTAGGGGACTGTGCACAGATTCCATCAATGCTGTCTGCACTTATTGCTTTGCAGCCATCAAAAAACTCCTTCCTGGTGAATTTGCACATGGTTGCAGCCTGGAACTTCCAAGCCAAGAGCAGCACTCTAAATTCTGTAGGGTTGACACACAAGTCATTGCAAAAGCACTCCATGCCTTCCTCCGAAACTGCATCCTCCCGCTCATCCTTGTA